>JBBBDQ010002103.1:1215000-1282500 GCA_037127315.1 Ascarosepion bandense
CAAATTCGTATGTATGTATAGAACGGCACACATATACATATATATGCCAATCCCCATACTGTTCATATATAGTTATGTTTGTGTGAGCCCCGGTGTGCAGGGCGAGAATGCCACTAGTACGCAAGGGGCTACAAGGAGTAAACATAAAATAATAAATTGGGTATAGGAAGGATTGATAAAAAGACAAAAGATGAACGAGATTCAAGAAGATAGAAGATGGTGAATGACGTTGCATTTAAATTTATTTTATCATTTCACCCCAATCAAGGTGGGAATGCCACTAGTATGCATGGGATTACAGGGAGTGAAAGTGAGAGAAATGACTGAGTATAGGGAGGATTGAGGAAAGGACAAATGATGAACGGGATTCAAGAAGATAAAAGATGGCGATTGATGTTGCATTTAAATTTATTTAATCATTTCACCCTAATCAAGGCGGGAATGCCACTAGTACGCAGGGGGTTACAATGAGTGAAAGTGAGAGAAATGACTGAGTATAGGGAGGATTGAGGAAAGGACAAATGATGAACGGGATTCAAGAAGATAGAAGATGGCGATTGATGTTGCATTTAAATTTATTTAATCATTTCACCCTAATCAAGGCGGGAATGCCACTAGTACGCAGGGGGTTACAATGAGTGAAAGTGAGAGAAATGACTGAGTATAGGGAGGATTGAGGAAAGGACAAATGATGAACGGGATTCAAGAAGATAGAAGATGGCGATTGATGTTGCATTTAAATTTATTTAATCATTTCACCCTAATCAAGGCGGGAATGCCACTAGTACGCAGGGGGTTACATGGAGTGAAAGTGAGAGAAATGACTGAGTATAGGGAGGATTGAGGAAAGGACAAATGATGAACGGGATTCAAGAAGATAGAAGATGGCGATTGATGTTGCATTTAAATTTATTTAATCATTTCACCCTAATCAAGGCGGGAATGCCACTAGTACGCAGGGGGTTACAATGAGTGAAAGTGAGAGAAATGACTGAGTATAGGGAGGATTGAGGAAAGGACAAATGATGAACGGGATTCAAGAAGATAGAAGATGGCGATTGATGTTGCATTTAAATTTATTTAATCATTTCACCCTAATCAAGGCGGGAATGCCACTAGTACGCAGGGGGTTACAATGAGTGAAAGTGAGAGAAATGACTGAGTATAGGGAGGATTGAGGAAAGGACAAATGATGAACGGGATTCAAGAAGATAGAAGATGGCGATTGATGTTGCATTTAAATTTATTTAATCATTTCACCCTAATCAAGGCGGGAATGCCACTAGTACGCAGGGGGTTACATGGAGTGAAAGTGAGAGAAATGACTGAGTATAGGGAGGATTGAGGAAAGGACAAATGATGAACGGGATTCAAGAAGATAGAAGATGGCGATTGATGTTGCATTTAAATTTATTTAATCATTTCACCCTAATCAAGGCGGGAATGCCACTAGTACGCAGGGGGTTACAATGAGTGAAAGTGAGAGAAATGACTGAGTATAGGGAGGATTGAGGAAAGGACAAATGATGAACGGGATTCAAGAAGATAGAAGATGGCGATTGATGTTGCATTTAAATTTATTTAATCATTTCACCCTAATCAAGGCGGGAATGCCACTAGTACGTAGGGGGTTACAATGAGTGAAAGTGAGAGAAAAGACTGAGTATAGGGAAGTTGGGGAAAGGACAAATGATGAACGGGACTAAGAAGATGAAGATGACGATTGATGTTGCATTTAAGGCTAACAATCATTTCACCTAATCAGGCGGGAATACCACTAGTACGCAGGGTTACATGGTGAAAGTGAGAGAAATGACTGAGTATAGGGAGGATTGAGGAGGGGCAAATGATGAACGGGATGGAGATAGAAGATGGCGATTGATGTTGCATTTAAATTTATTTAATCATTTCACCCCAATCAAGGTAGGAATACTTACTAGTACGCAGGGGGTTACATGAGGTGAAAGTGAAATGACTGAGTATAGGAGGTTAGGGAAAGGACAAATGATGAACGGGATTCAAGAAGATAAGAAGATGGCGATTAGTGGCATTTTAATTTATTTAATCATTTCACCTAATCAAGGCGGGAATGCCACTAGTACCAAGGGGTTACAATGAGTGAAAGTGAAGATGACTGAGTATAGGGAGGATTGAGGAAAGGACAAATGATGAACGGGATTCAAGAAGATAGAAGATGGCGATTGATGTTGCATTTAAATTTATTTAATCATTTCACCCTAATCAAGGCGGGAATGCCACTAGTACGCAGGGGGTTGCATGGAGTGAAAGTGAGAGAAATGACTGAGTATAGGGAGGATTGAGAGGACAAATGATGAACGGGATTCAAGGTGATAGAAGATAGCGATTGATGTTTAAATTTATTTATCTGTTCACTAATCAAGGCAGGAATGCTACTAGTACGCAGGGGTTATGGGTGAAAGTGAGAGAAAGGCAAGTATAGGGAGGATTGAGGAAAGGACAAATGATGAACGGGATTCAAGGAGATAGAAAAATGGCGATTGATGTTGCGTTAGAATTATTTAATCATTTCACCCTAATCAAGGCGGGAATGCCACTAGTACGCAGGGGGTTACAATGAGTGAAAGTGAGAGAAAAGACTGAGTATAGGGAGGACTGAGGAAAGGACAAATGATGAACAGGGATTCAGAAGATGAAGATGGCAGATTGATGTTGCATTAAGAATTTATTTAATCATTTCACCCTAATCAAGGCGGGAATGCCACTAGTACGCAGGGGGTTACATGGAGTGAAAGTGAGAAAATGACTGAGTATAGGGAGGATTGAGGAAAGGACAAATGATGAACAGGATTCAAGAGAAGATAGAAGATGTGATGATGTTGCATTTAAATTGTTAATCATTTCACCTAATCAAGGCGGGAATCCCCATAGTACGCAGGGGGTTACAATGAGTGAAAGTGAAATGACTGAGTATAGGGAGGATTGAGAGGACAAATGATGAACGGGATTCAGGTGATGAAAATGATCTGATGTTGCATTTAAATTTATTTAATCATTTCACCTAATCAAGGCAGAATGCTACTAGTACGCAGGGGGTTACATGGAGTGAAAGTGAGAGAAAAGACTGAGTATAGGGAGGATTGAGGAAAGGACAAATGATGAACGGGATTCAAGGAGATAGAAAAATGGCGATTGATGTTGCATTTAAATTTATTTAATCATTTCACCCTAATCAAGGCGGGAATGCCACTAGTACGCAGGGGGTTACAATGAGTGAAAGTGAGAGAAAAGACTGAGTATAGGGAGGATTGAGGAAAGGACAAATGATGAACGGGATTCAAGAAGATAGAAGATGGCGATTGATGTTGCATTTACAACTTCTCTTATGCCATTAATAAACGGCATACAATTATTCTTTTCTTTTCTCTTTACAATTATTCAAAAGTAAATATTAACAACATTTCTTTATCTATTTACTCGCCTTACATACCTTTTATATTGCTTCTTCTTCTATGTGCTGTGTCCCTTCAGGACGTGGGCCATCATGGCCCTCCACATCTCCCTATCCCTAGTAGCTCTTAACACTCTTTCTCTTGTTACTTCTTCAAACCCTTGTCTGCAGTCTATTTGATCAAATGGCCACAAAGATGAGGACAATAGTCCGAATAATGTAAATACTGTAAGAACAGGTTGGGATAAATTGATGGAGTCTGAGTTAAATAAGACAGGTTGAAACAGATAGATAGATATCTAGATGGATACATAGAAAGATAGACTTTTCAATCCCATGTATATTTAAACGGTGTTGTGCTGTTAGCATAAATCGTATTTTTAGAACTGTTCACTGAACTTTAGTAAATTTGGTTTTTTGTCGCCTCTTTTCCCGGTAGTGTGATATACAACATTCTCCGTCCAACTTACTGCCCTCAGGATAGTTTTTACATCTCCAGTTACAAGTGCGGGGATTTGTAGTTTTCTTTTAGAATTTTGCATTTATGTTTTGTGATTTGCAGAATAATGTCAGTGCAGCTGTAGCTTTTATGTTATGTCTTCTAAATATTTTGATATAATGCATAGCATTTAAAGAATGATAATTATAAATAAATTATCTTGATAAACGCCAGCTGTAACCATTACCGTTTCCTCCTTGACGGTTGTCGTATTGGTGGTCAGAGTCGGTGATTACAAAATGATAATTCGCATCTATGCAGGCATCTGACGATCGATTTTCATATTGTGCAACTGGCAGTTATGCCAAACACACTCTGACGACCGAAATCTTAAACGATTTCAGCGTGTATCTTAAAAGTTTTAAAATCGATTTTAAACATTGGGCTGCATTTGACTTTATAATGGCTCCATTGCAGATATTGAGTAATATCGAAGCAACAATATATACGCTAATATTTATATATTGCAAAATAATGTATATATATATATAATTTTGAACATTATTTTTACCGATACTCGTATTTAAGTAGATATTGTTTTTAATTAAACAGTATTTTTATATTTATATCTACCGGCCTGATTATTTACGATAAATTTTTATTACGAAAATGTGTGCTACCCAGCAGGATTCGAACCTGCGACCCCTATTACATAGGAGAAGCATACCATTTGATCTGGTAACGTCTTGAATACTCGACCATGGATAGCCTCTTGATCAGAAAATGTAATAAAAATAAAATTTTCGTAATAAAAATTTATCGTAAATAATCAGGCCGGTAGATATAAATATAAAAATACTGTTTAATTAAAAACAGAATATCTACTTAAATACGAGTATCGGTAAAAATAATGTTCAAAATAATTCATTACAAATTGTCGGTTGCTTATAACCAAATTTCGTTAAAATTCGTTAATTTCCATAACATGTTTATATTTTATATATATATATATATATATATATATATATATATATATATATATATATAATACAATATAAGGATATTTCAGCAGTATATCTTTATTCAAATATGTTTCATCGAATAATAGAGGCATATTGGGTTTTCTTATTTTGATATTGATTCTTATCTAATGTTTAATCAGCCTTTTGATGTTAAGATGCAATTTTGCGAGGAAGACGCCGTAGGTTTATCTAACTCAGGTACTTGCAATCTGACATTCTTTGCATTAACTACTTGTTGACTACGCCAATATACTACAAAACGAAAGTGTAGATTATTTTTAGGTCCTTTACGATTTATATTACGATTCGTCCAACATACGATTCAGGAAAAATAAAAACAACAACTCCAACTTGTAACCAATAAAGAAAAGTATATTGTATATTCAATAAATACAGTAATAGACAAACAAAGCATGTCATAGTAGTATACATAGAATATAAGAAAAATATTGTTCCCCTTTAACTGTTTGTTGACTAAAGCCAATTAAATAAGGAACGTTTTTTCTTGTGCTGAAAAGATTTGTTATAATTTTTAGAAAGGTTTTCATGTAAGAATGAATAACATGAAGAATACAATTATTTTTAATGTAATTGTAAGTCACACAAATTTTGGTCAAGAGTTCAAAGTTCAAAAGAAGTTGTTGGCGAAAATGTTCAGACAGAAAACAAAGGTCTGTGTCTGTGTGTGCGTTAATAAAATGTTTGAGTAGACATTTACGTGGAGTCGTTTTAGCAGCCTGTTCGTCTACTGGCTAGCGTGTGGCAAGTAGCCGTATTTAACGAAGAACGGTGGATCAAAAACGAAACGCGGGAAAAACTGGTTTTACATCAGAAAAATATGTGATTGGCTAAAAACTAACCAATCACCACACACATATGAAAGATCTGCTTCAGAGCCGAAAGATTCAAAGGCGACTGCGATTGCTAAATTGTACTCTAGAAGAGCAGTAGTGATTTATTACCCAATCGCAGACGAGTAAATGACATGGACCGAATGTGGGTAAGAAAAACATAGCAACCGCTATAAAAGTAATAAACAAAAACTTTCAATTGTCTAGACCCTCTATATCTAAATTACCCAACCAACACTAAACAAAATTCATTATGTTTTTTAGTAATAAAATATTAAAGGGTATATAACATTAATGCCATTTTACTTTTCTATCAATCCGCCTGGTTAGCTACGTGATACTTAAAAAGCTTAATTCACAAAATATGCCATAATGGCAACAGTTAAGTTAAAAACTTTAAAATAACTATAACAAAGAAAAAATATCAAATATTCAACGTTATATATATATATATATATGTGTGTGTGTGTGTGTGTGTGTGTGTGTGTGTTTCTTTGTGTGTGTGTGTATATATATATATATATATAAATTTAACGTCAATCGCCATCATTTGTCTTCTTGAATCCTGATCAAATTTTTGTTCCTCAATCCTCCCTATACTCAGTTATATCTTTCACTTTCACACCCTGTACCACCACCCTCTGCGTACTAGTGGCATTGAGATGAAATTATATATATATATATATATATATGTGTGTGTGTGTGTGTGTGTGTGTGTGTGTGTGTGTGTTTGTGTGTGTGTGTGTAAAAGAAATTAAGGTATTTTATATATCCCACAGTAGTAAAAATATATAAAAAATATAGGAAAAAGAAATTGAAGAAACGAGACATATCATGGCATAGCCACACGGCTGCGTCATGTCAATGTAACTTTAAAAAATCATAGAACTGTGAAACTAGTAAAAATACTCTGAACGAATGTCACTGTTTTTTTTTTTTTTTCTCTCTGGACAAGTATGTGAACAGGTGATTTTTACTAATTTTCATGTGGTCAGTTGTAAAAATTTTAACATTTTTTGCCATATCACCTCTAGTTTCTTCTCATATAAAATAACAACATATATACAGAACATTGACAAAACTTAATTACTTGGATAATAACATTTATATACGTATAGTAAAGCAGTCAAAAATGTGCGTTGTGGTACAATGGATATGGACTCGAAACGACAACTCGGGGAGCCGAGTTCGAACTCCAGTTGAATTCATTGCATTCACTTACGCACAAATACCCTTGGGAAAGGTATTAATCCGTCTTTTCCCTCCAGTTATAGGTTAAATAACAGGACATATTGGGTTCTATAGCCTTGACTGGCAACCAGTCTACCGCATAAAGCAACCTATTCCGGGATAATCTTCTGCGCAATCAGTCATGTCTCTTTCGAGACGTGATCGCCCAAAGCGTGTATCACATATGACACTCAACTGACTGTGGATTTTATATGCAGTAGGTTGCGCAGGAGCATCCACTAGGAGCAGCACCCATCATGCTGGGATTCTGCTTGATTTGTTGGTTTCTTTTCATATTAGTAATATTATTGTGTAACTTTTCTCTATGCTCATCGACTACTACTCTTGGGTTCAGGAGGAAGAAGTTACATTTGGCAGTTTAGAAAGTGAATTTTCAATGGCATTCGGCATCTCATATCTTCCTAAGCTTGTATCAGCTTCTCGATACACTCATGGTAGGTAGGTACCTGTGTATTAACAAGGAAATTATGGTGAACTGATCTGAATGCTTCCCATGATCTCAGTTAATTTAAGATAAGAAGCTCTGCTATTTTCCATGTCGAACAATGAGGTGAATTTCTAGTTTTCTGTCCTGAAACTAATGATACTTACATCTGCCGTGACCAGGTTCTACTGCTTAAGCTGAGATGCTAGGATGATGGCTACTTAGGTGCCAATCACGGGTCATTTGGGTATTCCTTGGTGATTCAATTGGGTTCACAGCCACTTCCTCCTGAATAAACAAATTTAGGTCCTTACGTATTATCGGGAGGACCATTGATTTTTACTTTTTCTTTTTTTTCCCCGCTTATAACACCAAGGAACTGGAAAAATCAGGCTTTCATCACCTCAACGTCAACCACAAGTACAACTTTGTGGATTCGAACACCGGGGCTCATACGCAGACAGTGGAACGCCTATGGGGATCGACAAAGTGGCGAAACAAGAAGCACTGTGGCACTGCACGTCACCATTTGGAGTCGTATTTGGCTGAATTCATGTGGCGGAACCATGTTGCCTGTACTGATGTCTTTGAGTCACTTTTGGAAGCAATTGCGACGTTCTGGCCTCCGGAATTACAAATGTAATTCCATTTTATTGTTTTAACCGTTTCAATAAATAATTTACTTTAATTTTTGAGTCGTTTTTTTAAAGGTCTTCCCGATAATACGTAAGCACCCAAATTTAACACACTGGTGTCTGCTTATTCTTGACAGCAATTGAAAAATTAAAGTAAATAATATAAATAATGATAACTCATCCCTAAAATTTAAACAGTATATATATATATATATATAGTCATCCGCAGACAGATCTGTTTCGTTGTATCATCAGTACGGTTAGACTCCGATTGCTTTTAACCCAGGATTGAAACCCGACCGAATTGGCGTCAGTCGGCGATTCTAACTCTGGACTATGGGCGCTCGGTAGAACAAGTCAGACATTTTAGCGTGTATATTATCATTATACACGCCCAATAGCCAGAGTAATCTAATTCATTACTGAATGAGCGATGCGTACATGTCAGAGTAGCTACTGTTTTTCAAAGTCCACCATTTTTCCAGAGTGCTTAATCAGAGTGTGACAGCGTAAATAGTCATCCGCAGACAGATATGTTTCGCTGTGTCACAGCTCATCAGTACGGTTAGACTCCGATTGCTTTTAACCTTGGATTGAAACCCGACCGAATTGGAGTCAGTCGGCAATTCTACCTCTGGGCTATGGTCACTCGGTAGAACAAGGCAGACCTTTTAGCGTGTATATTATCATTATACACGCCCAATAGCCAGAGTGATCTAATTCATTACGGAATGAGCGATGCGTACATATATAAAGGATAACTCAACGTATCATCTCAAACGATTATAAACCATAATTTATTTCGACGGGCGAATATACCCATTTCGTTAGTCGTCTGTCGAAATAAATTACACTTTATAACCACTTTAGATGATTTGTTGAGTTTTCTTATATATATATATATATATATATAAAGTCGATGGTGGAAGTTAAGAATCTTCTGTGTTCGTCATTTTCTGTATACGGCTCGATATACATTATTCTTGACTGATTAGGAACATCATATTTTTATTCTGCAATTCTTTGTGGGCAAAGAAAATTCCTACAAAACTGTTATAACGCTACACATCATTTCAAAATGAATTGCTCATTTTTCTGCAATAATTATTAAAGTGAAAACCTTTGCAAAATAACATGAATGATTATTTTGCGTGTCTGAATCGTTACATCTTTTCCCTATATATGTGAATATGAATTGCCTTTTTAAGTTTTTTAAATGTTTCATAAAAACGTTCTACTTTCGGATAATCAGATCAACCTGTATATAGGATAAGACGTGTTAAGAAAATCTATACAGAGCTCACGCTGTTGCAAAATTGATATATGTCATTTGTATCCTTAAAAAAAAAAGATGCACGCATTTGTCTGTATGTGCGTCTGTGCGGAAATCGAAGATATTTTTTTTGGAAATTACCAAGTGCTTTTATATCGACCTTTTCTTGGTATGTAACTATTTTTTGAAATCAACAGTTTCTTATTAAATTTATTTTAATTAAAAAGTCATCCAAAGTAGAATTTTTTTCATGGTGTTTTTCTCGTTCTTATTTATTTTTCCTGCTCCTTTCTGCTGGACAAAAAAAATTCAAGTTTTATTAAAATTATTCAACGCACAACAGTTTCTTATTAAATTTAGTTCATTAAAATGAATTATAATTTATAACCACTTTAGATGATGTGCTGAGTTTTCTTTTATGTATATGTTATGGGACTTACCCTTTTGGGACTATAATGTACCTTTCCTATTATTATAAATACCGGGAGAATATGCCTCTCAGGGTGGAGTTGAGTTGGGTCGAGTCACCCCGGTCTAATACTTGGCAGTCCGACTAATGTTTAACACTCTTTGTATTTGTTCTTTCGTTAAATATATGTTTCGCTAATACCTGAGTTCGATTTTTCCTCCGGACCTATTCAGGGTCCACAACAGTATATAATATAGCTCAGGATATTGTCAATTGACCGCTCTATACAGATCTATCACTTTATATTTAATCTTAAATTGATCTTTTTGGGATTTCTTCTCCGCTTACAGAATTGTCATCATTATATATATATATATATATATATATATTGCATACGTGTTATGTGTACCAGTATAAATTTTGTTAAATAACCGGTCACAATCTCTATAATATAGAAATAAATACATATCTAAGCGTGTTCATATCTGTTTATGCATAATATATACCTGCATTCGTATCTATCTCAGTCTGTTCATATCTATCTATCTATCTATCTATCTATCTATCTATCTATCTATCTATCTGTCTGTCTGTCTGTCTGTCTGTCTGTCTGTCTCTGCCTGTTCGTTTACATCTATCTATCTATCTATCTATCTATCTATCACACAGTGTTTATATCTATCTATCTATCTCTATTGATATCTATTAATTTATTTATCTATTTATTTATCTCAGTCTCTTGATATCTATCTATCTATCTAATTATCTATCTAATTATCTATCTATCTATCTATCTATCTATCTATCTATCTATCTATCTATCTATCTTTGTCTTTTTATTCAATATTTTAGTCCATCTATTTATCTTTCTCTCTGTCTGTCTATCCACTTACTCTGTTTTCAATTTGACCCACTATTTTTTACCACCATAACCTCTTCCAGTGTCACCTCAACACTCAAACCCTAACCCTTGCTTTCCACCGAAATATGTACAAATCATAGATCGTTGAGAGAACCATATCTTCTCCTCCCCAAAAATCTGATAACGTTTTTTTTTCTTTCTCCTGAAGCCAAAAGAGGAATAAAAATATTTTATTGTTCTTGTGTTATTTTACATCGAGCAGAGTGTCATTCCGACAAAAAGCGTTAAGAAAATATCCTGCCTTCAACTTGCTCAAGGAAAGAAAGAAATTATTTTCTTTAACAAATAAAAACTGTATTAAATTCAGGTTTGTCGAAGTCGTGGCAGATTTCAAGTTGAAAATGTTGCCTCAGTCTAAACTAGAACAAAAAGTTTTAAAAAATTGTGACCATTTTCTTTTTTTTTCTTTTCTTTTTACTAAAAATCTGTAAATTTGTTACGTAGATGCGAGATATGCGTGTGTCAGTTCATCTCTATTTTGAAGTATGCGTATTATATACTTTACAGTTGCATTTGCATCAACGTTTTATGTCGCTTTATGTGTTTTTTTCTTGTCTGTGCATAAGGTTGTGTCTATGTAACCGGGTGCACATATTTTCAGTCATATTATCTATAGCTGTCCTTACACAAACACAAATACATGCATGTATACACACAAACACACCCATACATCAACACACACGCATCAAGACATCGACCCGAATTCACTCATACATATACGCGTACATACACGCATACTCATGCTCGCACACAGCTATACAGTTACGCACGCGCTCACACATATTTACTCACAGGACACACAGATATACGTCCACACACACATATATGTAATACACATTTACTCACACATAAGTACAAGTTAATTTACACGTGCACGTCCATTGACGTAAGCAAAAGTTTGTTTGTTTTTTTTTCAGTCTATAAAAATGAAATGACTTTAAAAATGAAAAATTGGCCTTGGAATTGAATTAGATAAAATAAATGAAAGAAAGACAACGATGAATAAGGTTCACAGATAGATAGATAGATAGATAGATAGATAGATAGATAGATAGATAGATAGATAGATATGACCACTATGAGATAGATAGATAGATAGATAGATAGATAGATAGATAGATAGATAGATATGACCACTATGAGATAGATAGATAGATAGATAGATAGATAGATAGATAGATAGATAGATATGACCACTATAAGATAGATAGATAGATAGATAGATAGATAGATAGATAGATATGACCACTATAAGATAGATAGATAGATAGATAGATAGATAGATAGATAGATATGACCACTATGAGATGAGATAGATAGATAGATAGATAGATAGATAGATAGATAGATAGATAGATAGATAGATATGAACAGACTGAGATAGATAGATAGATACATATATATATATATATATAGATAGATAGATAGATAGATAGATAGATAGATAGATAGATAGATAGATAGATAGATATGAACCAACAGAGACTGGAAAAGATATATAAGAGCAACATCAGCTTCCAGGCCGATCTAAGGCTTGACTAATCGCTGTTGTATCCAACTTCTGTATAAACACGACACTACTAATTGATACAGGAGAAAGCCATTCTGCATTTGATACTAGGAGAACATAAACAATGACGATGTACGGAGCAAGTTTAAAAGTCTAGTGTGCCGACAAGAATCTCTCCTCGCCGCTATCAAGCGTCGGAAGATGGCATAGTTAGTCCTCGTCACAAGGCATAACAGCTTCTGCAAGACCATCAGGCAAGCTACTGTTTAAAACGGAAGTAAGCAGGGACTATCAACACAAGAGCGAGTCAGACATAAAAGAATGAACAGACATGACAATTCCAGAACTCCTGAGTGTCACCGCCAACAAATCAATTTGGTGGAGGTTGTTTGGTTCTTCTGCTCCAACCAACACCCGGTGACTGGAGCAGTCAATGGACTGATGACGGCGATGATTCAAAACCGACAATAAATATTGTTTTCGAAGCAAGTAATGTTAAGTATAAGTGTTGACTTTTATTAAGTGTGATTCTATCATTTTCAGTGTAAGACCACTTCTTCCTCTGTATGCAAAGTCCCTTTAGAGTGATTATGGCTCTCCACAACCTCCTGTTCCATCTAGCTATCGTGATGCATATCCCTTTGTCATCACACCATTTCCCGTTCAACTAGTCATTCAGATCATCTCGTCAGGTAAGAGGCCAGTATTGTGAGTGTTAATTTCTCTAAACCTCCTTTCTCATTATATGTCCAAGAAACTGTATCTTTCTGGTTCTGACTATGGGTCCATTTTCTTCTGATGACCCAACCATTTGCTTGACAAGGTCAAAATGGCAGCTGATATCTAAATCGTTGTTAACTTGAACAAAAGCTGGCATGTTAATTTTGACGCCTCCAAAACTAAACTTCTCTCCATTAATCTCCTGAGAGTTCCTTCTTTGCCGTCCCCCAATATGACTGATGCTACATACAGGAACGTGACTCGCTGAGCTTTCTCGGTCTAACATTCACAGTTGACATGAAGTGAAAAGATGATATTGAATCCATTGCTAGGTCAGCTACTAAGAAAGTTAATTCACTGTGTCGTGAGGGTCGATTTTTCTCTCCAGAATCTATCATACAAATCTATGTCTACCATTCGTGCAAGCTTAGAATGTTGCTTCCACGTATGGTCTGGTGCTCCTGTTATTAATCCTTGAAATCCCTGATCAAATCCTGGAGATTTTAGCCGTCAGAAAAGCAAGTATATGGAAGGGAGTTCCACAGGCAGTAAATGCGAGAAAATAAGCTGTTGGAGTGAAATTGTCGCCTGCATTTGGTTGATTTAACTGTCAAAGGGTAGGATCTTTTTTTTTTAATCATTTCACCCCAAGCAAGACATTCCACTGCCACTATAGCGCAGGGTTTTTTTAATCATATTACCCCAAACAAGGCGATAACGCCACTGATGCGCAGGGGGCTACGTAAGGGTAAAAAGAATGGAAAAGAGAAAGCCGGAAACCACGGTTGCATAAAGAAAAATGATGAGAAAGAGGGGTTAGTTATAGGAAATGTCAGAAGGAGGGTGATAGACGAGTAACGGCGTACATAGGAAGAGTGTTTGAGAGAATGTGTGCGAGTTAGTGTGTTAGGATGTGTCTATTGACTTTACATTTAAACTCCTGGAGATTGTAGATGTCGGGGAAGCAAGTATGCGGAAGGGAATTCCACAGGCAGGAAGTGCGAGAAAAGAAGCTGTTGGAGTAGAAATTGCGGTTACATTTTATCGGTCTCACTGTAAAAGGGTGGGACCTAGTTGCTAATCTAGTAGCTCGTGCAAATTCGTACCTAGTGGGCACCAGTGCTCTAAGTTAATCGGAGCAGAAGCCGTGAAAGTATTTATAGAAGAGGCACAGGGAGGCCACGTCACACCGGTGAGAGAGTGACTGCAGGCGGTCAGCCAAGTCGGTATCGATCACATTACAGATTCTCCGTTGTATTTTGTCAAGAAGCCCGAGGAAAATAGCAGGGGCACCTGACCATATGTGGCAGCAGTATTCAATACACGGGCGGATGGTAGATTTATATATGTGCAGGATAGATTCAGACGGAAAGAACTTCCGGGCCCTGCACAGAGAACCGACTTTCATAGCAGCGGATTTAGTAAGGGATTCGATATAGTCATTCCACTTGAGGTCCGCTGAGAGTGTTAGGCCAAGCAGGCGTAGTGTTTTACTCTCTGGGAGGCAAGCCTGTTCCATGCTAATGGGAGGTAGGTTCGGTTGTCTATGGTGGTTAATTGATAGCAGCTTCGTTTTGGAAGCATTGTTCCAGTTTGGTTGCTCGAGTAAATTCTTTAAAAGAATCAGAAAATATCCCTTTTGCGTAGTATCCAAGAAACATCTGTCTGTCTGTCTGTCTGTCTGTCTCTCTCTCTCTCTCTCTCTCTGCATATATATATATATATATATATATATATATATAAAACATCACTCAATAAGTCCCGGGCCTGACATATAAATGGCGCCACTAACAAAAACTCTTTATGATTTTTATGAAGTACTAACCTTCAAATAGCACGTTACAAAGTTAAGGCTTAATTGGATTATTAGTTTACAAATTTAAGTTATTTTAATGAAGCTACTGTTGCAATTTTTTTAAACAATGGAAAAATCTGAAATTCGTGTGTTTATAAAGCACTGGTTTCTGGTGGTAAAAAACACATTTCAAGCAAAGCAATGGCTTGATAATAGTTATTCGAACGCTGCTCCATCTGAAACTACGTTTAAGAGGTGGCATATATATATATGGAGGCATATACGTGTACGTGTATGTATATGCATATATATGTATAAGTATATATGCTTAAGATTGGTTAAGATGACTGAAAACCGTATATGACTATCTTCTACAAATCGTACTATTTACTTCATTTCTGGGGGAGAAGTTGGGTAAGGCTTTTCAGCAGGGGTTTTTCGCGCGAATAAATATAACGCACCGGGACTGTAATTCGTTCTCGGCTTTCTGATTTCTCATTTTAAGCCGTTATGCATTACACCACCCGCTCATCCGACCTCACAACGCCTGGTATTCTCAAGCTGTCATCCATTTAGTTAATGACCAGGCCAGAAGTTGCGTAAGTTCAGTGATCGAACGAGATCTAGTGTTTCAACGTTTTCAGACACAGAAAGACACAAGCCCGCCTACAGAAGGTAATTGAAGAAAGTGACAAGAAAAGACAAATGCATGGTCATCAGCAAAAAGGGCACCCTAAAATACCAATTACAAGTGAGGGACTCAAAAATCAAGCAGGTACAAAAATTTAAATACCTAGAAAGTGTTTTAACAGAAGACGGAAAGTGCGACACTGAGATCCGAAGGCGAATTGGCATGGCGAAGAAGCATTCCAGAAGTTGAGTAAAGTATTAAGAAACAGGACAATTTCACTAGAAATAAAGAGGAGAGTACTGGATTGCTCTGTGATGTCGGTTCTTCAATATGGCAGTGAATGTTGGACAATATCTTCGAAGATGAAGGAAAAACTTGAAGCAACTGAAATGTGGTTCTACTGAAGGATGCTGCGAATATCATGGACCGAGCATGTGAGCAATGACGAGGTTTTGGAAAGGATGGAGACGAAAAGGAAATTAATACTGGGCCTCAAGAAGAGACAATTAAAGTTTCTGGGACATGCAATGAGGAAGGACGGCTTGGAGAACCTGTTACTAACAGGCCATAGAGGGGAAAAGAGACAAAGGACCTCATCAGGTGGATGACGGAACGAGGGTTGCATGGTGCAACAGGAGAAAGCGTGCTAAGAGCCACCAGGGACAGGGAGATGTGGTAAGCAATGATCGCCTACGTTCTAAAAGGACATGGCACATAAAAGAAGATGAAGTTGGTCTTAAGCTGATAAATGTTACTGAGCGAAATTGAAAAGTCACAAAAGGAGCCATGTACAGAGATTTGACTCTGATTACGACACACACAGCATTACAAGGTCTACCGATGTCTAAAAAGAAACATGCAACTACAGAACCACCAAAAAAGTAGCTCCTGTTTCTGAAGACAGTTCCACCTTCAACATCTTCATTTATAACTCCCTTGCTAGTCGAGAAAGCCACTTCCTTGCTCATGGGATGCCACTCACAGATAAAATCGATTCTGAAGTGCTTCAAGCGATGGCTATACTCGAGAACGAGAAACAAATATCATATATATCTTCTTCTTCTTCTTTTACGTGCCGTGTACCTTCAGGACATAAGCGATCATGGCTCTCTACGTTTTCCTATCTCTAATAGCTCTTAACACGCTTTCTGCTACTATTCCTTTGTATTTTCAGCTCTACCATCCGCTTGCTCAAGCCTATCAAGTATGTTAAGCGTTGTTTCCCCGGTCTCTATTTCCGCCTATCTGACCTGTGAGCACTAGATTCTCCAAGCCCTTTTTCCTCATTACATGTCCTATGATATATCATATATCATATGCAACTGATGATGCTAACTTGCTCTATTCAGATTATTGCTTTTCAGAACAAACGAACGAACGGGAATAGAAATTTAATTTAAATAACAAAATCGAAAACGAAAAATATTTCAAAAAAGACAGAAGTTGTTTCAAGAAAGAGAGGAAAAGAATGTGGAGGAAAGACTAAAATAGAAAGCAAGTGTTTCATGAAAGAAAGAAAGAAAGAAAGAAAGAAAGAAAAATGAATGTAAAATAAAGAAAGCAAAATAAATGGGAAAGAAATATAGAAAAAAGAAAAAGAAGAAAGAAAAAAGAAACTGTTTTAAGAAAGAAAGAAAGAAAGAAAGAAAAAACAATGATAAAGAAAGACAAGAAGCAAAAGAATGTGAAAGAAAGGAAGAATAAAAATGAAAGAAAATGTTTCAGAAAAGAAAAAAAAGAAAAAAGAAAAAGAATGTTTCTAGAAAAAAAAGAAAGAAAGTAAAAGAAAATATTTCAAGAAAGAAAAAAGGGAAATGAACGTGATAAAAAGCAAAAGAATGACAATTTAATGTAGAAAGAGATAAATAGAAATAAAATAGAGTACATGGAAAAAAGAAATGCGTATGAGAAAGAAAGACAGAAAGAAAGAAAGAAAGAAAGAAAGAAAAAAAGAAGAGAAAAGTTAAAAAGAAAAAAAAACGAAAGAATGTTCCAAGAAAGAAGAAAAGAAAAATATGTTTCATGAAAGAAAAAAAGGAAAATGAATGTAAAAGAAAGAAAGAAAGAAAAATATGTTTCAAGAAAGAAAGAAAGAAAATTGGATGTAAAGAAAGAAAGAAAGAAAGAAAGAAAGAAAGAAAGAAAGAAAGAAAGAAAGAAAGAAAGAAAAAACATGTTTCAGGAAAGAAAGGATATTGGATGTAAAAGAAAGAAAGAAAAAACATGTTTCAAGAAAGAAAGAAAGGAAAATGAATGTAAAAGAAAGAAAGAAAGAAAGAAAAACATGTTTCAAGAAAGAAAGGAAAATGAATGTAAAAGAAAGAAAGAAAGAAAAAAATTTTTCAAGAAAGAAAGGAAATTGGATGTAAAAGAAAGAAAGAAAAAACATGTTTTAAGAAAGAAAGTAAAATGGATGTAAAAGAAAGAAAGAAAGAAAAAACATGTTTCAAGAAAGAAAGAAAGGAAAATGGATGTAAAAGAAAGAAAGAAAAAAATTTTCAAGAAAGAAAGACAGGAAATTGGATGTAAAAGAAAGAAAGAAAGAAAAATATGTTTCAAGAAAGAAAGAAAGGAAATTGGATGTAAAAGAAAGAAAGAAAGAAAGAAAGAAAGAAAAAATATGTTTCAAGAAAGAAAGTAAAATGAATGTAAAAGAAAGAAAGAAAGAAAGTAAAATGAATGTAAAAGAAAGAAAGAAAGAAAGAAAGAAAGAAAGAAAGAAAAAATTTTCAAGAAAGAAAGAAAGGAAATTGGATGTAAAAGAAAGAAAGAAAGAAAAAACATGTTTCAAGAAAGAAAGGAAAATGAATGTAAAAGTAAGAAAGAAAAACATGTTTCAAGAAAGAAAGAAAGAAAATTGGATGTAAAAGAAAGAAAGAAAGAAAGAAAAAATATGTTTCAAGAAAGAAAGAAAGTAAAATGAATGTAAAAGAAAGAAAGAAAGAAAGTAAAATGAATGTAAAAGAAAGAAAGAAAGAAAGAAAGAAAGAAAAAAATTTCAAGAAAGAAAGAAAGGAAATTGGATGTAAAAGAAAGAAAGAAAGAAAAAACATGTTTCAAGAAAGAAAGGAAAATGAATGTAAAAGTAAGAAAGAAAAACATGTTTCAAGAAAGAAAGAAAGAAAATTGGATGTAAAAGAAAGAAAGAAAGAAAGAAAAAATATGTTTCAAGAAAGAAAGAAAGTAAAATGAATGAAAAGAAAGAAAGAAAGAAAGAAAGTAAAATGAATGTAAAAGAAAGAAAGAAAGAAAGAAAGAAAGAAAAAAATTTCAAGAAAGAAAGAAAGGAAATTGGATGTAAAAGAAAGAAAGAAAGAAAAAACATGTTTCAAGAAAGAAAGGAAAATGGATGTAAAAGAAAGAAAGAAAAAAGGAAAATCAAGAAAGAAATTAAAGGAATGAAAGAAAATATGAAAAAAGGAATAAAAGAAATAGATAAAAGAAATAAATAAGCGGAAAAAGTGATGATGAACTGAATAAAAACTGTAAAGAAGGAAAGAAAAAGAGATGTTAGACGATGGGATAATTCAAATAAAATAGTGACAAAAAAGCAAGCATTCAAGAAAGAAGCAACAACATGTTTTAGCCCCGTGGTTACAACATTCTTCACGTAAGCTAAAGATCGTGACTTCGATTCTTATCGGATTCTTTCATGACGAATTCATGAGGCCACTTGCACACATTCTATCTGGGAAGAGATTTTACATATATAAAATAATCGCTCTCCAGAAATAGAGGCGCACCATATTGTGAAGGCTGTATTGGCGATGAAAAGGGACTGTATCTAGTGTTTCGTTAAAGCCAAAATTCATAAAATGTTTACACACACACACACACACACACACACACATATATATATATATATATATATATATATATATATATACATGTGTATTTACAGAGTCTTTGCAAAAATGTACATACATATTAACATCTGCTAACTTAATTCTCCTTAAACATCTTTAAACACAGAAATAGAGAAGCACCATATTGTGAAGGCTGTATTAGCGATGAAAAGGGACTGTATCTAGTGTTTCGTTAAAGCCAAAATTCATAAAACGTCAACACACACACACGCACCCGCGCACACACACACACACACACACACACACACACACACACACACATATATATATATGTATGTATCTACAGAGTGTTTTAAAAAATGTACATACATATTAACAGCTGCTAACTCAATTCTCCTTAAACATCTTCAAGCACACTTTAAACCTCGACGCTGAGTCACATTCGCTATTGATGTGGCCGCATTGAAAAATCTCCCGTTATACACTGTGGTAACTGCTGCCCGACTTACTTTCACTCTAATCAAATTTTGATGTAGATGGAAATCTATAAGATGTCTCCAAGAAACGTTTCACTATACTGTGGACATTGACGAGTACAACAAATCAAGAAAGAACACTGACTACGTATCGACAGGGTTCACAAAATTAGTGCGACAAGCGAGCCGTGAGATAGGAACTTCAAAATTGAGCAGCCATTGCATTTTGAATCAGTTAAATACCATACGTGATACACGCTTGGGTGATCATGTCTCGAAAGAGACATGACTGACAGGGCAGAAGATTCTCCCGCAGTTGGTTGCCATTACTTTCTGCGGTAGACTGGTTGCCCGCCAAGTCTATAGAACCCAATCTCTCCTGTTATTTTACCCGAGGGTAACTAGAGGGAAGAGACGGATTAATACATTTTCTAAGGGCATTTTGAATAGCCGCCGTTTAATAAGTTATATTCAAAGAATATTCCAGGCTGTCACTGAAGATGTGGAGTTTTGCGGGTAGTACGAGGGTCATTCAATAAATAGGTGAATTTTTCGGTATAAGGACTTCTGATGCAGATAAACTTTTTTTTCCTTTACTTCTTTTTCAAAAAGAATTAAATGTTTTTTGCAGATTGAAAAAAAACTTTGAGAGTTTTGGAGATTAACAAAGGTAGCCGACCAAGAAGCATGCTCCAGGATTGAACAGAGGTCAGTTATCAAGTTTTTGGTTGCTGAAGGGTGCAAACCAGTTGAAATTCATAGGAGAATGTCCACTGTGTATGGTGCCACATGTTTCAGCCACAAAAATGTCTACTAGTGGGCTAAATTGTTTAAAGAAGGACTGACCAGTGTTGAAGATGAAGACAGGCCTGGGAGACCTACAGAAGTGAGGTCTCCTGAGGTGATCGAATCAGTCAATGATCTCATTCAGTCTGACAGAAGGGTGACAGTGGATGACATTTCAAGTACTTTGAGCCTATCTGTTGGGACAGCACACAAAATTGTCCATGATGACCGTGCCTACTCGAAGGTTAGCTCACAGAGCAGCTCAAACAGTGCAGACCATCAAAGAGTTGGACTGGGAACTGCTCCCTTATCCTCCTTATAGCCCAGACCTTGCCCCTTCAAACTTTCACCTTTTTGGTTCCTTGAGAGCGTTCACGAGAGGTACGAAGTTTGTAAGTGACGATGAAGTCAAAAGTGTTGTGAGCGAATGACTGAGACATCAGTACAAAGATTTTTACGCTGAGAGAATACGGAAGCTTGTGTACAAATGGGAAAAGTGTGTGACACTGCTGGGGGACTACGTTGAAAAATAAAAAAAGTAAGCTTCTATCTGTATTAGAAGTCCTTATACCGAAAAAATTCACCTTATTTATTGAATGACCCTCGTAATCGGCATGATGCGTAGAATTATTATTAATGCACGTATCAGCTGGTAGTTCAGATTGAAAACTATTATAATGAAAAACACTAGTATTAATCAGTCTCTTCTCTCCAGCTGTGGGTTAAATAACAGGTTAATTTGACCCATAGTTGGAGAGAAGAAACTGATTGATATCTTTTTCAAGTTAATGCAACAAATTCAACTTGAATTCGATCTCCGATTTCTCGTTGAGCCGATAGCCACTGCACCACAACGCACATCTTTCACAATATTTTTCCAAAAGTAATATTCGGCACGATGTGGCTACATTTATATTAAATGACATAATTAAATGCGAAGGTTGCACGTACGGGAGACCTAAAAACTTGTATATTATGGAGGCACATCATTTTAATTTACCAATAATTACAATAATTACCGGCTTACCTCCAAAGAGATTAACTGGATCATTCTTTTTTTACAGTTTAATTTACTTTAACTTACTGCAACTGTTTGCCATTGTGGTGATACCAACCGAGCAAAAGCGAGACCGGCTGTTTGCTCTATAACAACTAAAAAGCAAATGAATAAAACTCGTCGTCCGCATCCGAGTTCGCGCAGATGTTCCGGTTGAGAAATAAAAATTAATCAAATATCAAATTTCCATTTCGCGAGCCTACGCGAATTTTATTTACCAGCCAATGGGAAGCCCGGAATCAAATACAAGCTTGAAATTCAAAACGAGCTTCTGATCCAAAAAGCAGATATAAAAAGCCGAGACAAAAAGCAGACAGACGGGAAAACGAGAGGAGAAGAGTGTAATTAATATTTCTTTGAAATAGCGGCTACTATGTTCGCCTCCCTTCACTTCTCATCATTTCTTCCCTGTCTCAAAAGTACTTACTGACCTCAGGAGTGACCTCTTCAAAGACATTCCTCACAAACCAACTTGTTGACTTACGGACCTTAAAAACGGCAAATTCAAAATGTAGCATTCTTTACCTACAAGACGCCTCCACACTCTTTTATCTCTTTCAGCTCATTATTATTTGTTATGAACACTTTAACCTCCGTTGGACTTATATTCAAGTATTGCTTAAATTGTAAAACATTAATTCATATATATATATATATATATATATATATATATATATATATATACTCAATTATAATCTGAGATTAAGGACAGAATGGTTAAATAAAATAAAGACAAGAGGAAAACTATTTTAAATCGCCTACGCGTTTCGTCCTGTGATGGACTTTTTCAAGGCAAAAAGATGAAATGAGCTTTATTCTAAATTACTTATCTATAAACAAACAGTGTTGGTAACCACAAAGACGCTCACAAATCATTTCAAAAGATCAACAGAATATTTTTTGTTTTTAGAATTTCTTCATGTGTAGTGTAAAGTCAATAGATATTAAAATGAAAGGAATTTGACCGTTTTCTTTGAAAACTGTTTATTTTGTGTGTAAGTCTGTTTTAGAATTTCTTCACGTATAGCGCAAAGTCAAGAGATGTTAAAATGAAGGCAATTCAACCGTTTTCTTTGAAATTTTTATTATGTATGTTAGTCTGTTTTAGTATAATTTCCATAAGTAAAGGTGAAATTGGGAAAAATCCTGGACGTAAATTGATGTTTTGGTAGTACTTGATGGCGGCGCTCTCGAGAACTTTTCTTCTGAATAAATTGTTTACGCTTTTTATTAGTGTGGCATTTTTAAAATCGAAATTGTGGTTGAATTTATTTCTGTGAATCACTAATGCATTTGGTAGATTATTATTAGTGATGTCTCTTTTGTGTTCATATATACATTTTTTTAGATTTCTACTTGTTTCTCCGATGTACATGGAGGAACAATCCCGGCAATTTATTTGATATACACCTGCCTGTTCGTCATTTTGATTTCGGTTATTTTTAGATCTGATAATGTCCATAATAGTTTTCGAAGTAGTTGTTACTATGTGTCTATTTTTTATATGAGATAGAGTGTATTGGATGTTAGATGCAATGGAGTTGGTTGGTAGTATGATGTATTTGTTATTGTTTAGATTATTATTGTTAACAGTTTTTCTTTTGTTGTGGTTGTATATATTATGTGCCTTTCTTTTTGCATTGTGAATAAAGTGATATGGGTAATGCAAGTTTCTGAACGTGCTTTCTATGTATTTTTCTTCTTTTTTTAAATATTGAGGGCTGCATATTCTTAGTGCTCTTGAGAAGAAACCTATAATAATACCAGATTTGATTTTAGAAGAGTGACTGGAGTAGAAATTTATCAGGTCGTTTTTGTTGGTAGCTTTTCTGTAGACGTCAAAATCGAGTTTGTTGTTATTTTTGTGCAATATGATATCTAGGAAAGGAAGAGTATGATTAGATTCAGTTTCGAAGGTAAAATTTACAGTAGGTTCAATGTTATTTAGTTTGTTGACAAAATCTGCTATGTTAGTAGTTTCGGATAGATTAGAAGGGAGTCGTCTATATATCTAAAGTAGGAGGAATTTGGTGGTAAAATGTTTCTGAAATAATCTCTTTCTAGAAATTCTAACAATAAACAAGCGAGAACGCCGCTGAGAGGCGATCCCATTGGTAAACCAAATTTTATCTATAGAAATGGTCATTAAAAGTGAAAAAACATTGCTTAGTAATTAGATAGCATAGTTTTATGATTTTCTGTGTAGATAGAGGTAATTTTATTTTTGTTTTTGTTAAGTGTGTTTTTAATTGATTTAAGCATTTATCTATAGGAACATTTGGTTACAGGGATTTTATGTCTAGACTTGCCATGTGTTTGTTTTTATATCTACGTTTTTTAGTTTGTTCAAAAGGTCAGCAGAGTTTTTTATATGTGACGGACTTATTGTGCCGAGAAGTGGGGTTAAGATTTTGCTTAATTTGCGAGCTATTTTATGTGAGACGCTGCCTATTCCGGACATGATAGGCCTCATTGGTATATTTGGTTTATGTGTTATTGGGAGACTGTATAGTGTGGGTGTTTTTGGATGGCATGTGACAAGCTTTAGCCAGGAGGAGTCTTCTGTTTTTAATAGTTTCTTGATATTGTATATAAATTTTTGTGTTTCTTTTGTGATGTTGGTTTTGTTAACTTTCTTGTATATATTATCGTCATCAATGAGGTCTTTCATTTTCTGTTGGTATATGTTTTCATCCATGATTACGATACCCCTCCTTTGTCAGAAGAAGATATGTGTGTGTATATATATATATATATATATATATATATATGTGTGTGTGTGTGTGTGTGTGTGTGTGTGTGTGTGTGTGTGTGTGTGTGTATGTGTGCATATATATATATATATATATATATATATATATATATATATATATGAATGTTATTTTATACTCAAATGGCCTTTCTTGATTTATAATCATTTTATGACTTATAGTGGGCTATCTTCCACAAGGCCAAATTCCGTTCACCTGCAACGGTATACAATTACCCTTCACTAGAATGGAATCCTACTACAACTAGAAAATAATAAATAAGATAAGCACCCGCTATACCATATTACGAATTCACGAGTATTCTGAGAACAGAGAGTTTTATTGCCAGCAAGATGGTGTACTCTCATAGTATATGTAAACGACGCACATTATTTAAACACCTACCTTAATGAGATTTTTTAAAACAGGTGGAGTTGACGAAAATGCACGCAGCTTTCACACTATTAGACTTTTTATATGGGGAAATAATAAAAGATAAAGTTTACGGTACAAAAAGAGAGAAAAAGAATGTGAAGGAAAGACTAAAATAGAAAGCAAGTGTTTCATGAAAGAAAGAAAGAAAGAAAGAAAGAAAGAAAGAAAGAAAGAAAGAAAAATGAATGTGAAATAAAAAAAGAAAAATAAATGGGAAAGAAAGAAAGAAATATAGAAAAAAGAAAAAGAAAAAAGTAACTATTTTAAGAAAGAAATAATAATGATAAAGAAGGACAGGAAGAAAAAGAATATTTCAAAGGAAGAATAAAAACGAAAGAAAATGTTTCAGGAAAGAAAGAAAAAAGAAAAAAGGAAAAGGAATGTTTCTAGAAAAAAAGAAAAAAGAAAAAAGAAAAAAGGAAAAAGAATGTTTCTAGAAAAAAAGAAAGAAAGTAAAAGAAAATATTTCAAGAAAGAAAAAAGGGAAATGAACGTGATAAAAAGCAAAAGAATGACAATTTAATGTAGAAAGAGATAAATAGAAATAAAATAGAGTACATGGAAAAAAGAAAGAAAGAAAGAAATTGCGCACTTTTAAAAAAGTGAGCAATAGAGGGCAACCATCGGAGGAGAATGTGCACAAATACCGAAAGAAATGTTTCTTGATATCTGCAATTCCGTTGCTCCGCTTTATGAGCAGAGTGTCTACGCCAGAACAGTCATTAGTTAGAAAACAAGAGTTGACAGAAGAAAAAAAAACACTGTCTTTATATTTGATATATACCGGGAAGGAATATCAGGGAAAAGAATAGTGTAAGAATAATACTTAACACTGAAGATAGATTAGAAGATTTATTATACAACAGTACAATAAACCAATAGACGTACAAGAACAATCAACGAATAATAACAGGAATAACGATCAAGTAGAAAATGTCTCTGCCTATGACGTATACGTCCGTCTAGTGACGTATGCTTCCGTCTAATGACGTATGCTTCCGTCTAGTGACGTATGCTTCCGTCTAGTGACGTATGCTTCCGTTAGTGACTTATGCGTCCGTCTAGTGACGTATGCTTCCGTATAGTGACGTATGAACAAGGTAATTAGTATACCGTATCGTCGTAGAGACGTGATAGATTGACTAGTAGAACACTTCCGGAGCAATACCGGAAATACCCGACTGACTCGCTCACTCGACTTCCTTACTCGACTTCCTTACTCGACTTCTTTCCTCGAGGTATAATCACTACTATTTTATATAGTGATTCGAATAGTCCATTTCCGTGGAAAGGTGGAGAGCGACCCAACAAGAAGATAAACGGTGACTGATGTTAAATTTTCTTATGGGTTTAAGTGCAGGAAAATAACAAATTAGAAGTTAGCCCCAAAAGTTAAAAGATCGAAAATAGAATTTATGGTTACATCTATTGATATATCCCGGGAAGGAATATCAAGGAAAAGAATAGTGTAAGAATAATACTTAACACTGAAGATAGATTAGAAGAGATTTATTATACAACAGTACAATAAACCAATAGACGTACAAGAACAATCAACGAATAATAACAGGAATAACGATCAAGTATAAAATGTCTCTGCCTATGACGTATACGTCCGTCTAGTGACGTATGCTTCCGTCTAGTGACGTATACCCACAGTCACAGTCTTTTATAGACTAGACCATATCCATTACGGGGTAGGATAAGATGTTCCTCTACAACAATATTCTACTAAATTTTGAAAATTAAATGTATTTCAATAAACACTGAATTTATAATTAATACTTAAATTATACATTGAAGTAAAGACACAGAGACCACAGTCTATTTAAATAAATCTCAGGCCATATGCGTTATATCTTTGCCCAACTATTTATATATACAGAGCAGTGGGGCATGTGAATATTATAGTGTGTTATTCTAACGGTTATTATGGTTGGCGTTAAGAATTATTCTAGGGACAATTAAGTGGAAATAACTGTAAATTGGATGCAGCATTTGCTCTATTTATAAAGTATTTTTATTTATTTATTATGGATTATTTTATTGTTTGTTGTTACTATTATTTTTACGTATGTTTATGCGTGCGTTCGTGACTAGTTAGTTTCTTATGCCGTTATTTATTGGTTTGGAATTAGTTTACTTATTTTTGGTTTATTTATTTTTGTTCATTCTTGTTCGTGCTCAGCTTTCGAATTTAAGTAACGTAGTAAAAATTTGTTTTTGTGTCTGCACTTTGAGATGAGTTCTGATCGTTTATGTAGTGTTGGTCTGGATGGTAGTAAAAATTTGTTTTTGTGTCTGCACTTTGAGATGAGTTCTGATCGTTTATGTAGTGTTGGTCTGGATGGTAGTAAAAATTTGTTTTTGTGTCTGCATTTTGAGATTAATTCTGATCGTTTATTTAGTGCTGGTCTGGACGGTAGTAAAAATTGTTTTTGTGTCTGCATTTTGAGATGAGTTCTGATTTTTTATGTAGTGTTGGTCTGGATGGTAATTATAGCCATTTTCTTCTTCAGACAGAGTTTACATTTTTTTAATTTATTGTAGACTGATGTTCTTTTCCTTATTTTCCACGATATTTTCGTTTGAAGTATTTTTGCTTTTAATCATAAACATAAATACACACAGTGATACCCAACTGACTCTACTATACTGTGCAGTCGACAAAACAAAATCAAACAACACGCATGCGTGAAATTAAAAATATAAAATGGCTATAAGCAACGCAAATTCCAAACATTGGAAAATTCTTCCTAAATTTAATTTACAAACATTTCTACCATTCACCCACACTATAAAAAAATTTAAGTAATAACAATGTTAAATTTAGTCATATTTGCGTTAAGAACATAGATAAATACACTTAACAACATTACAATATGATATCAAATAACTACTTGACCCACCTGAATAATAACAGTTACCTACTACTAATAGTAGTATAATAGTCTATTATAAAATAATTGCCACTGCCGAAAAAATTAGACCTGACCATTGAATGGCCAGTGTACGTCTGAAAGTATTTTACAAGGCCTGCATTCATTCAGGTGATGATGATTTTAAATTCTATTTTGGATAAATTGCTAATATGTGAAAATATGGTTTCAACAACCACACGTTGTCTTTAAACAACATGTGGTTACCGAAAGGATATTCTGAAACAACAGTAAATATTATTATATTATTGAAACAACAGTAAATACAGCAAAAGCGCCGTTTTATTAATATATTATTAGAAATTTAAAAAAGACAACAAAATCAATCCAATTATTATCTGGAATATCGTCGCTAGAACCCAATCTTATAATGAAAAAGGAGACTGATTATAACATATGTCTTTTGGCAAAACTTTTCATCTTAAATGATGTAAATAACCCTAATCTACTTCACATAAAATGTTAATTAATGACTACATGCTGCCACAGAAAAAATACTTTAAATTCTTAGATCCTTATTGATATAGATTCCTCTATTTATCTCTTTCTTTCTCACTTTCTTACTTTACCTTTTCTTTCTTTCTTTCTCTCGCAAATATTACGATTAATAATTATAAATTACATCCCTTTGATTTCATCTCCCTGGATTTTAATATTTTGAAATTTTGAAATTTTTACTTTATAATTTATCTTTTAATATTTTCATTTTAATTTTTATCTCCACGTAGTTTTGGTCAATTTAAATGTTTCCTAAACTTAATTCACAAACATTCCTATTATTCACCCAGACTAAAAACAATTTCCAACAAAAACAAAGTTAAAGTCAGTTAGAATATAGATAAATATATTTCACAACATGATAATAGGATATCAAATAAATACTATGCCGACCTGAATAATACCAGTTATCCTACTGCTACTAATGACACTACTAAAGATTGCAACTGCCGAAAAAATAAATACTTAGCCGAACTGAATGATACCAGTTATCCTACTGCTACTGATGACCCTACTAAAGATTGCAATTGCCGAAAAAAATAAATACTTAGGCGACCTGAATAATACCAGTTATCCTACTGCTACTAATGACCCTACTAAAGATTGCAATTGCCGAAAAAATAAATACTAAGCCGACCTGAATAATACCAGTTATCCTACTGCTACTAATGACACTACTAAAGATTGCAACTGCCGAAAAAAATAAATACTTAGCTGACCTGAATAATACCAGTTATCCTACTGCTACTAATGACCCTACTAAAGATTGCAACTGCCGAAAAAATAAATACTTAGCCGACCTGAATAATACCAGTTATCCTACTGTTACTAATGGCCCTACTAAAGATTGTAACTGCCGAAAAAATAAATACTTAGCCGACCTGAATAATACCAGTTATCCTACTGCTACTAATGACCCTACTAAAGATTGCAACTGCCGAAAAAATAAATACTTAGGCGACCTGAATAATACCAGTTATCCTACTGCTACTAATGACCCTACTAAAGATTGCAACTGCCGAAAAAATAAATACTTAGGCGACCTGAATAATACCAGTTATCCTACTGCTACTAATGACCCTACTAAAGATTGCAACTGCTGAAAAAAATAAATACTTAGCCGACCTGAATAATACCAGTTATCCTACTGCTACTAATAACCATACTAAAGATTGCAACTGCCGAAAAAATAAATACTTAGCCGACCTGAATAATACCAGTTATCCTACTGCTACTAATAACCATACTAAAGATTGCAACTGCCGAAAAAATAAATACTTAGCCGACCTGAATAATACCAGTTATCCTACTGCTACTAATGACCCTACTAAAGATTGCAACTGCGGAAAAAATAAATACTAAGCCGACCTGAATAATACCAGTCATCCTACTGCTACTAATGACCATACTAAAGATTGCAACTGCCGGAAAATAAGACCTGCTCATTGAATTGCAAGTGCATGTACGAAAGTATTGTTTATTGAGCTCACAGTAATTCGGATGATGCTATTGTTAAGCTTTACTTTGGATCGACCGCTAACATTTAACAACCACGTGCTGTATTTAAATAACAATAAATACAGCAAAAGTACTACTTTATCAATATATTATTGGAAATTTTAAAAAATAACAAGAACCCAAGTATTATCTGGAATATCGTCGCTAAATTCAAATCTTATAGTGGAAAAGGAGACAGTTGCAACACATGCCGTTTAGAAAAACTAGTCATCTTAAACCAAACTAATAACCCTAATCTACTTAAGGAAAAAGAGATTTAATGACCACATGCTAACAGAGAAAAATCCTTACTTAAATTCTTAGATCCTGATTTATAGAGATTTCTCTATACGTTTGTCTCTTTCTTCCTCACTTCTTTACTTTTCCCTTTCTTTTTGCTTTTTTTACCCCGCAGATATTCTTCTTCTATGTGTTCTGTCCCTTCAGGACGTAGGCGATCATGGCTTTCCACGTTTTCCTATCCCTGGTGGCTCTGAGAACGTCTTCTGTTACACCATGCAACCCTCGTTCCGTCATCCACAAGCTCAAGCCCGTAAATCTAGAATATAAATGTACAGAAATTAGCATGGCCACAAAATGAGGAATCAGTTTATATTTTGCTTATAATATAGAATTGATCCCGCATTTTATATCCACATTATAATTTCTTATCCTTATAAATATGTTATCCGCTGCTTTCCCCTGTCTCTTTTTCCCTCTATCTGGCCTGTTAGTATCAGATTCTCCAAGCCCTCCTTCCTCATTGCGTGTCCCAGGAACTTCAGCTGTCCCTTTCTGATGCTCAGTATTAATTTCTTTTTGTTTCCATCATTTCCAAGACCTCATCATTGCTCGCATGCTCGATTCATGATATTACTACTAATAATTACGAATTAGATATTACTACTAATAATTACGAATTACGCCACTTTGAATTCATCTTCCTGCATTTTAAATATTTTTTAAAATTTTTATTTTAACTTTTTCATCTCCATTTTACTTTTTTCTATTTAAATTTTACTCTTCATAATTTAAAAAATAGTACTCTAACATTGTAAAATTTAACTCCCATGAAAATCGAGTGAAATTAAATTCAAATCTCTTAAAAGGTCAGTTGTAATATACACTTGATGACTGCGTAACGCATAAAACTCCGAGTTGTGGCATCGACGTAGGATAATATGTATATTTATTAATATATATCATTAATCACTAATGTCTGTTAATACACTATTGAGCACCGTTTTATTAACACCTGAATAACATTTTCATACATGTTTGTATTCCCATATACATATTTATTAATTCAAGTAAATGAAAACTCGACACGTCATTTCAATTGGTTATAAATTATAATTCATTTCTATGAGCTTAATTAGCTCATTTCATCAGACCTTACAATATTCCTTCCATTTGGTACAAAAATTTTTGCCGGAATATGCATTTTCTTTAAAAGAAGAGAAGGATAAAAATAAAAATAAAATAAAATAAATTAATTTTTTTCATTTTATTTATATATATATATATATATATATATATATATATATATATATAATGAAAATAAGTTGGATGTTTTTATAAATCATTTTGTAATAGTTTATTTCGCGGAGATCTTACAAACCGCTCATCAGACCAAATTCATCCAACAATGAATGTTTTATGAATTTGGTTTGATAAACGGTCTTTAAGAGCTCCGCGAATTAATCTATTGCCAATGGATTTATAAAAACATCCAACTTATTTTCAATATAATATTCTGTTAAATTCTAACATTGAGTTCTCGTCGGATTTAATCCCCTGTGGAATTAACCTCACCAAGTTCCAAGGATACTACATATATATATATATATATATATATATATATATATATATATAGTAGTTTCCTTGGAACTTGGTGAATAATTCATTCAGCAATGAATTAGAACACTTTCAGCTATTGGGCGTGTATATTGATAATATACACGTTAAAATGTCTGCCTTCTTCTACCGTTAAAATGTCTCTTCTTCTCAGAGGTAGAATCGCCGACTGACGTCAATTCAGTCGGGTTTCAATCCTGGGTAAAAAAAACCAATCGCTTGTCTAACCGTATTGATGAACTGTGATACAGCAAAATAAATCTGTCTGCGGATGACTCTCTCTCTCTCTCTCTCTCTCTCTCTCTCTCTCTAGATAGATAGATAGATAGATAGATAGATAGATAGATAGATAGATACTAGAATGGAAGCGAGAGAGAGAGACTGGGGAGAGAGTTTTACACACACAAACACATACACACACACGTTTGATAAAATGCAATGAACATTTGATAAGTGTGTTGAATGAAGGTTAGTGTGTCTTTGTGTGCGTGTATATCTTCTTGTGTGGAGGAGGTACGCCTCCAGATAGTGATGTATTTTAATGTCTGCCGATGAACGAAGCAAAGATTTTTTTTTCAATTGAACGATTTCTTTTTTTCTTTGTCATTGAGTTTTCAAAAAACCATTTTGAAAAGTTCAGTCTTCCCTTTTTTCGCTATTAACTTGATTATTTCTTTCTTCTATTTTTTTCTTTCTCTCTTTTTCTTTTCTTCCTTCCTTTATTCTTCTTTCTTTATGCGATTTGCCATTTGGGTGTTTTTTCTTTTTGTCAAGGTTTCTTTCATTCTTTCTTTTTTTTCTTTCCGGCGATCTTTCATTTTATTTTTTCCTTTTTCTATTTCGTTCGCATTAACTTGTTCTCGACGGCTTTGATTTTTATTCTTTTTTTCATCTTTCTTCCTTTTTTCTTTTATTTATTTACTAGCAATATAGCCCGGCGTTGCTCGGGTGTAATGAAAGCTTTAAAACTAATCTATGGTCCTGGAGCTCAGACTCTTTGGACGTTGGCACGAAAGACTAAAAAGCAATAGTTGTTTCCAGTTAAAGTGAAACCTTAGGAATCGATTTCCGATATCGGGGAAAATGAGTCGTCTTAGAAGGTCTACTAATGTTTAAGTCTAAAAGCTATTATTTTACCAAGTTAGAGCAGATTCTGCAGCAAGAACCACGATAAAAGGGCTGAAATCCTTATCTTTATCAGACCTGATTGTATATCGGGGTATCGAGTTCCAATATCGAAGAGAAATTGGAAAAAATAAGTCGCCCATGACCTGACCAGAAGCCTAAAAAATATTTGTGTGAAGTTTGGTGAGAATCGGATAAAAATTGTGGATTTGTATAAAGGACATACAAACAGACACACACACAAACATTTTGCCTTTTATATATATATATATATATATATATATATATATATTATTGATTTTCAGCATTATTGTAAGAACAGCAACCTTGAATGTTCTGAATATCGTTTCTTATGTCTTTGTCTATGAGTGTATGAAATTTATTTAAAATCGGACCACTCCTTCTATAACCCGATTTTTCGATTATCGATCTTCGATATTTATCGGGAGTACCTCGACACAAAACCTAGCTAAGAACACTCGCAGGCGCTTATAGTACAACTGTGTAAATTTTCAAGAAAATCGGCTCAGCCGTTTCGGAGTCTATAGGTAACGGACACACACACACACAGACAAAGTTCCATTTTTAAATAAGTTTAGATTAGATTTTTTTTATTAATATTCGCTTTTTTATCAGAAAAATACGACTGAAATTTCCATGGCGCATAAAGAATAAAGAGGTTGGAAAATCTGATACTCACAGGACAGATTGAAGGCAAGAACGGCAGAGGGAAACAACGCACAACCTACCTAGAGAGCCTGAGTAAATGGATGCTGGAACAAGTTTCAGGAAAAATAATAAAATGATAAAACTTATTAAGAGCAATAAAGGACAGGATGTTGTGGAGAATCATGATCGTCTACGTCCCGAGAACATACGGCAGATAAAGAAGAAAAATGATTGACAAGAGAGTATATTAAGAAAAAATAATGGATTCATGCCTTTCCTGAAAGGAAACAATGAACTTGGTTGAAAATCGAACTCGTCACACCAGTTACTCTTTCAGGGTCAGTAACTGTTAGACTCCCGTATATCCATAGAAGGGAATAGAAAATAGTTTTATATCAGTGTTTTCTTATAATTTTGCATTTGTGTGAAAACCGAATGCATGGTCATCAGCAAAAATTGCAGTCCAAAATGACAAATACAGGTGAGGGATATTAAAATCAAGCAGGTACAAAATTTTAAATACTTAGGAAGTCTTCTAACAGAAGACGGAAAGTGCGACACCGAAATCCGAAGGTGAATTAATTGGTATAGCGAAAGCATGTTGTTTCACGGACAGGTGTTTGGAACACCATGGTCGATTGCGTAAGCAACGACGAAATTTGAAAAAAATGGATAAAAGTAAATTACTACTTAAACCCAGGAATAGACAATTTAAATTTCTCTGGTACATAATGAGGTAAGATGACTTAGAAAATTTGATACTCACAAGACGAATTGAAGGCAAGAAGGACAGAGAAAAACAACGCATAACCTACCTAGAGAGCTTGAGTATATGGATGCCGGAACAAGTTTTAGAAAAGATAAGAAAATATTTCAAGTTATAAAGGCCTGTAAATTGTGGGTATCCATGATCGTCAACGTCCTAAAGGGACAGGGCACATAAAAGAAGAGGTAGAAGTATATTCACTGTTCTTTTTATTATATTTTCATTCGTTTAATTTTTTTCTTTTTCTGTTTCTTTCATTCTTTTTTTTTTCATCTTTAATTTCTTCTCGATTCTTTTCTTTTTTCCTTTCTTATTTGTTTATTTTTTCTATTTAATACTTTCATTCTTTCTTTTTCTTCTATTTTTTCATTCATAAGTAGTTCCTTTTTTTTATTTCCATTTTTCTTTCTTCCTCTTTTTCTTTTAATTCTGCAATCATGATTTATTTTTCTTTCTTTTTAGTTGCTCTTTTCTCCGCTTATCTCATTCATTTTATTCGCTGCCTTCCCTTGCGTTCTTTAAAAGACAAACATTTTGCCAATTTTTTTCAGGTCTGACCAAGGCGAGTCTTAACCGACAATTTGCCTTGACATTGGTTTTTACTTGACACAAATATATTCTACCTGATTTGAAACTCTTGAACCTGTCATCGTGGTTGATTGGAAGACGTTTAGAATACCATTAAAAGTTCTTTACTTTCATTTTATTTTCTTTATCTGGTGTTAAAAAATATTTCTTTATCTCAGAAATAGTTGCTAAGCCAAAATAAGTCATCTCTTTCGACGCGGAGACTTGGGCGGCGGGACTCGAAATAAAATGGCGGATTATGGCCGCTAGAGATGGAAACATTCTCCGAAATACAACAGCTGCATCATGCTTTGAGTTTAGGCAATGTAAACACCTACTTGCATTCCTACTGCGACGGTACCAGGATGATTAAGGAAAGGAGACAGCTTAAAGTCAGACACAAGCCAGAAAGAAATGAGGCTATAAGATATTTGTATATCTTCAAATAGGAAAGAATTCTTGCGTTTTCTTGATTAGGTTTCCATCCAAATAATCAACCATACAACCATCCTATCAATCAACCAACTATCAATTCAACCGTATATTCAAACATCGAAATACGACATGACACCATCTCTCCAACCAACCAACTATCCAACCATCTAAACATTTACCCAACCAAACAAGCGTCCATCCAACTCTCCATCCAACCAGTCATTTAACTATTCAGTCAACTTTCCAAGTAGTCATCAAAATGTCCACTCAACCATCCAGCCATGCAACGATTCAAACAACTATCTACCCAACCATCCATACAACTAACGATCTAACCAACCAACCAACCAACCAACCAACCAACCAACCAACCAACCAACCAACCATTCTACCAATTAAGCATACAAACAATCAACCAACCAAATGTAACGCTAAAGATTATATATATATATATATATATATATGTGTGTGTGTGTGTGTGTGTGTGTGTGTGTGTGTGTGTGTGTGTAATATTCGGATTAATAGGAACACATTCTGATTTTTGTGAAAGACAGTCCAATTAAGCGGATGTCCCTTTTACAGAAGAGATTATACCGTCATTTTCAGTTTAGTATAAAGTAAGATGAATAGTTGATTATAACCTACTATTAATAATTCCATGATGTTACCTCCTGCCAATTCTGTAAGGCCGAAAGACAAAGGTGTACAAGTATGCAGTAGTTAACTGACATCAGAAGTGACAGATTTGGTGAGTTAAACTGAAATCATCGTAATTGAATCATAATTGAAACACTGGATTTACGGTTCAAATAACATGAACTTTGTCACAGCAATAATTAAATGCAACACCATTCATGGAGAAATAAGTGCCGCTCAGTCGAGACTAAAGATAATCCGCCACAACTATTCAAAGAAATTTTAAATTATTTTGTGAATAAGTTCAAGTGAATAAATTTCGTATTAAAATTTTGTTGGTTGCAATCTCCATAACGAATGATTGCGTCCGTGCATGGAGTACTGCTGCCATTTATGGTCAGGTGCCCCTGCCGTTCTCCTCAGTGTTCTTGACAAGCTCCAAAGGAGAGTCTGTAATGTGATAGGTACTGATCTGGCGACTCGACTGCAGCCACTTTCCCATCGTCGAAATGTGGCCTCCCTCTGTCTCTTCTATAAATACTTTCATGGCTTCTGCTCGGACGAACTTAAGTCACTGATGCCTCCTCAACAGGTGTTTACCCGTGCAACCAGACTGGCAACTGGGTCCCACCCATTCACAGTCAGGTTAGCCAAATGCAGACGACAATTCTACTCCTGCAACTTCCTGTCTCGCACTTCCCGCCTGTGGAACTCACTCCGTATTCTTGCTTTCCTGACGGCTACAACCTCCAGAAATTTAAATACAAAGTTAATACTCATCTACTAACCACTGGCCTCTAGCTCTCTCCCCTCCCCTGTATAATCTTCACTTTCTCTCCGCCTATGTATCTGTCATTGCACCTGCTTTCTCAGCTTTCTATTGTTCCTTTCTAACTAGCTTGTACTCCTCACTCTTTTCTAATTAATCTTCTTACATTTATGTAACCCCCTGCACATCAGTGGCGTTTCTGCCTTGCTCGGGGTGAAATGATTAAAAAAAAAAATACTTACCACTCACCAATTTATAGGAAGTTAGAGTTTGAGTTTTGTTTAACAGCATATCAACCTCTGTGGGTTATTTAATGCCAAAAAGGTGGGATCGTAAGTTATTTTTTTTCAAATGTTCAGTTATAATGAGAAGGTTGATGTAGTCAGATTTTAATGAAATTTTGTTTTTATTTTAGAAAACTGAAAATGTCTTCTAGTTTTGTATTGAAAAATGTTTTGCTGAGAATATTTTTTTCCTTCCAAAAATATGTTATTGTAATAATTTTGTTTCAAAAATATATATGTTTCTATAAAAGTCTGTTTTTATACTTTCATAGTGGTTTGACGCCAGTTTAAGGGTTAACTATTTACCCATAGCTGGGACCCTAACAGGTTCTACCACTCCGAGTCAGAGTGGGCCTGGGAACAACAGCAATTAGGAGGTGGTTCTATGCTCCTCACAACCTCCCAGTCAGAGGCCTTGCTGCCGGATGCAGTTTACTGTCATGCCCAGGACCCTTTATAGGAAGAAGCATACCAATATATGCTGAGATTTTTTGCTAGCCATTTAAGCATTGCCACTCTGTACAATTCTCATAATGCCGATTTATAACAATGAATATAAATTTCAAGAAAACGCAAGAATTCTTTCCCATTTGAAGATATACAAATATCTTAAAGCCTAAGTTTTTTCATGATGTTTATTGGGCAGTTCTTCCAACCATTTACATTTAAGCATTGCCACTCTGTACAATTCTCATAATGCCGTTTAATATCAATAAATATAAATTTCTCCAATTTTGACATTGATTGTTTTATGTCATCACTCGGCTATTTTTACCGAATAGGCATTCAGCCGAACTGATAACAATAAGCCTCTTCCTCTTGCTATAGTTTTATTTTTTGGGGCGCAGACAAATCTTCCTGTGTAACCGAATTTGATTTTAACTTGTACATTTTTCACCCAAACATGAATAGAAAACCCTATTGTTCATGCCGTGAATGTGTGTCCTCGTTGCAATGTCGTGTGTGTCTCCAGTCAGGCATTTATTGTTCCGCGGTATGAACTCCAGTCGGAGCATGTGCAGCACTTAAGAATAAAAGAAATTAAATAAAAAATCTGTTTGTTTTTTTTTATTTATCTTTATTACAAAACACACATGTTCACGCACATACATGAAATATGAAAAGTATTCTACTTTTTCTTTCGTTGTTCATTTATTAGATTGTCTGTTTTTTGTTTGGTACTTTGTTTCTTTTTATTTATTTTGTAATCTTTCATAAAATCTCCACAGTCGCTCTTCCTGCATGTCGGAAGTATCTCAGCATTCCTCTGTTTCGATTGACGTAATCGTCTCAAAGCATCCCTGGCGAGAAGACTCGGTCGATTTAAATGTCACTCGAGGCGATGAACAAAACCCATTCTTCAAAAGTACTTTTACTCCTTAACGATGGTTCTAAAATTCGCGGACCGTCGGATCGTTGAGTATTTTTTTTAATCATATCACCCCGAGCAAGGCGGTAACGCCACTGATGTGCAGGGGGCTACGTAAGAGTGAAAATATTGGAAAAGAGAAAGCCGGAAACCACATCCTAAACAGGAAACAAGGGATGAGCCTCTACACCTGTTCAATAGACGTGGGTGGAGTGTGAACCAGGCGATAGTTTAGTCTATCTACTCCAATTGAAAAAAAAAATAAGAAAAGAGAAAAGTGAAAAGATCGGAAAAGAGAAAGCCGGAAACCACATCCTAAACAGGGAACAAGGGATGAGCCTCTCCATCTGTTCACTCCTATTAAACAGAATTTTGAAGCACATTTCCCTATCATAAACAATGTTTATATTCTTGTAAAAAAAATTAATTCACAAATTTTAAGCCAAACAATTCTATCACATTAGCTACATCTGTAAGCCTGTTTCGCTTACGATTGTTACAAAAAGAAGAGGCAGTGCAGTGATGTTAATTTGATAGCACTCCCAACAACAATCCCGCTTTAGTACTCGTGTCAAGCAAATCCCCGTGGAGTCACCCAACATGTCAAAACAACATGGCACGATATTGGAATAAAAAACATTAGTCCCATGCTATAAAGCTGAAGTATAATTAATTTATTGATATATCGATTTTACAAAATGATAATACTTAACAGGTTATTTAATACAGAATTTTAATATGAGATACCCAAGGAAGAGGACCGATTTAGGCTCAAATTCTCTACTAAATTTACTTGCTGAATTTTATCCCAAGATTTGGGTCTCAGTTCGACATCCCGATTATATTATGGATTTTATGAATAGCACATGACCGGTTCCTTGTAAAATCCTCCACCTTCGCAAGCGAAATGATGTCAGGTCTCCCCAACTCGTCTTGCAAGGTAGAGAGATTCATGCAAAATAGTCCCCAAAGTGCACAAACCGCAAAAAAGAAAACTTTAGCTGGCAGTCCAGATGTTTGTGTCACGCACCAACTTCATTTGACAATCTAGGCTACTGCCGGGCTGAATGGTTGTAGCACTTTTCTGCACATTCGAGGCCATGCTTCCTGCAATATATTTTAAATTATCATTATTTTATTAGTTGTAGTAGTGGTAGGAGTAATGGTAGTATTAATAGTAGTAGTATTAATAATAGTATTAGTAGCAGTAGAAGTTGTAGTAGTCGTAGTTATAATTCTTCGCAAGCAACGAATGAGATTTTGAATTATAACCCCATTGCCTTTATTAAGGATAACAGATCATCCACATCGACATTTGCGAATAGGTCCGTCATGTTCCACCCACTATCAAATTGTCCTTTCGAAGCTAAAACGGCACGGACCTGGAGTACGTACTTTTCCGTATATAATGGCTGCCATGTTGTAAATCCCTGAGTATAAATAACTGTATAGTCGAAACAATGCAACTCTCTCTCTCTCTCTCTCTCTCTCTCTCTCTCTCTCTCTCTCTCAAACTGTAACTAGGTCAATACGAACGACAGATGGGCTTTGTCTAGTGTTGAACAAATACAAATGATCCTGAGCAGATGTCTGCAACATATATTGGCTTCCTGCCCAAGTAGACAGGCATTCTCGGATAAGATAAGGCAGCTATTATATATATATATAGTCATCCACAGACAGATCTGTTTCGCTGTATCACAGCTCATCAGTACGGTTAGACATCCGATTGCTTTTTAGCCAGGATTGAAACCCATCCAATTGCTTTTTGCCAGGCTTGAAACGCATCAGTCGGCGATTCTACCTCCGAACTATGGGCGATCGGTAGAAGAAGGCAGACATTTAACGTGTGATATAGGATGTAAACATACGCCAGTAACTGAGAGTGTTCTAATTCATTACTGAATGAACGATGCATAGATGGTAGAGTAGCTACTGTTTTTTCAAAGGCTACCATTCTTCCAGAGTGCTCAATCAGGGTGTGGGAGCGTAGAATATATATATATATATATATATATATATATAGTAATTATTATCAAACAGCAAATAAAATCTTTTTTCTGAATCATACACCCATATCGACATAGTAATAGTCGTTGTAAATCTTCGCGAGCAACAAATAAGATATACAATTTTTTTTAATCATATCACCCCGAGCAAGGCGGTAACGCCACTGATGTGCAGGGGGCTACATAGCAGTGAAAAGATTGGAAAAGAGAAAACCGGAAACCACATCCTAAACAGGGAACAAGGGATGAGCTTCTATACCTGTTCAATAGACGTGGGTGGAGTGTGAACCGGGCGATAGTTTAGTCTATCTACTCCAATTGAAAAAGAAAAAAAAAGAGTGAAAAATTTGAATTACAGCGCCACTGTCTTTATTAAGGATATCAGATCATTCACATCGATATTTTTGAATAGATCCGTTTTGTTACGCACACTATAAAATCGTCATCTATCAAAAACGAAATCAGCCCACACCTGAAGTGCGTTATATAATATAATGGCTATTGATCTGTATATTATTATATTGCATTTTTTTACATCTGTGGAAAATGAAATGAGGCTAATTTGGGGGCGATTTTAGATTTAAGAAAAAAAAAATATATATGTATATATGTCTAGACTTTACGTGATTGACATATTCTCTGGTGATGCAACGTCTTGCCAGAGAAAATTGCGTGAAGCATGAAGAATCTACATCCACTGTCATTGTGAAGAAGATGGCCATACAAGCACACCCAACGCCATCTACCTAATAACTAAATAATATCAAAGAATTAAATCTGCTCAGCTATGCAATACGGTCCCTTCTGATTTGGGCCAAAAGCACGTCAGTTGTGCGCAAACGATTCTTAACCTATTCAAAATGGTTGGATATATTCCAGACGGACGTCTCATTATATCATAAAACTAAGTGTAGAATTGCACAACGAAGGAGAAAACATATATTTACTCTATTTTTTAATCCAAAATGTGTCTACTTAACTGTTCACTGGAGAAGAAATTTACGCCATTATCTTGTCTCAACTTATACATTCGAAAGAGAAAATGTGGCTAATTTTGCTTTCAATTTTTTTTTTTAAATCCATTACATTTAGTTTAATTTAATCGTTCCTGATAATATTTATTTATATGACCTCTCCATCCCTGGTTATCTTCCCCTTTTAAGGAAGGATTCCACTGTCCACATGCATGGGCTGGGTGTCTACGTCAGCGAACACCTCCCCATAGCTAGAGTGACTTCACTCGAATCTACTGACCACCAATACATATGTCTCCGCCTGTCTCTCCTCAGTTTGGTTAGTTACCTATTCTTTCTTTACCGTTCTCCCTCCTCTCCTGACTGCTCCCGACTAGATAGCATTGCTGACGACATAAATAAGGCTATTTCCTATCACCCATTAGCCCACATATTTGTATTTGGAGACCTCAATGCCGACCACTCTGAGTGGCTTGAAAACGCCGTTACTGATCCAGCGGGCATTCACGCCATGAACTTCGCTATTTCCCAATCCTTTACGCAAGTGGTGGACTTCCCCACTCGCTTCCCAAGCACTCCCTCAGGTTATTCCTCACTACTAGATATATGTTTCTCCTCTGCGCCTGACGCCTCTCAAGTCTCGCAGCTTTGCTCTCTCGGCAACTCCGACCACGCTGTAGTCTCTCTCAGTATTTCTTTCCAATCTCACTCCCCTCAGGAGCCCCCTACCTATAGGACCTCCTACCTCTACCAAAAAGCTGACTGGAATGCCTTTCGCGATTTCCTCTGCGACGTCCCTTGAGGAAAAGTGTTCGACCTATCAGTTGATGACTGTGCCTCTGAGGTCTCGTCATGGGTGAAAGCTGGCATTGATGCCTTCATACCCACCAGGAAGTATTGCTTAAAACCTCATTCCTCTCCGTGGTTCTCTCCGGACTGCTCAGCCGCCGTTGCCCACAGGAACCATTACTTCCATCTATTCCGGAGACAGTCATCTGACCAAAATAGGCGCCTATTCACGTCTGCTCACAATGAGTGCAAGAAAACCCTAAATAATGCCAAACGGTTGTTTGCTGAGAGAATGCGACAGCGCATAGCTGACCACAAGTTCAGCTCCAAGGACTATTGGAGGATTTGCAAACGAGTGCTGAACAACAGCAAATCCTCAATACCTCCTTTAATCCATGAATTTGAGGCTCTCACGTCATCTGCGGACAAAGCTGAGTGCATTGCCCGCAGATTCTCATCCAACTCCACATTTGACTCATCTGGAGTTTACCCTCCCGACTTCCCTATAAGAACTGAGGCCAAACTGGACGATGTATATATTACCCCGACAGTAGTGTTCCACGTAATTTCAAAACTTCATCCCCATAAGGCGAGCGGTGACAATGGAATCCCGGTGATAGTCCTTAAGAGGTGTGCTCCTGAACTTTCCCCTGTCCTCTCTAAACTGTTTAACTACTGCCTTTCTGCTTCCTGTTTTCCTGCATGCTGGAAGTTCTCTTCAGTCGTTCCTGTATTTAAGAATTGTGGTGAACCCTCGGACCCATCCAACTTTCGCCCTATCAGTCTTCTACCGATATTCGGGAAAGTGTTCGAGGCCATAATCAATTCTGAAATAGTTCAACATCTTACTGCCCACAAACTCTTCTCAGACAGGCAATATGGCTTCCGCTTTGCCAAGTCTACGACTGACTTGCTAACAACCGTAATGGAGTACATGCTCCAGACTCTTGATGAGTCTGATGAGGCTTGCACGGTTGCTCTGGACATCTCCAAGGCTTTCGACAGGGTTTGGCACTCTGGCCTCCTATGCAAACTACAGGGTTACGGTATTGCCGGTCGCCTGCTTGACCTAATCCAATCTTTCTTAAATAACCGCAAAATGAAGGTCGTTTTGAATGGGCGTGCCAGTGTCCACCAGAGCTCTATCCTGGGCCCGACGCTCTTCCTTATTTTCATCAACGACCTCCCAGATGAGATCAAGTCCCAAGTAGGCATCTACGCAGATGACACTACAATATACTCCTGCACCAGTAAGAAACCTGTCTTGCTGACCTTGAACGGGATCTACACTCTGTGGTGAACTGGAACAAGAAGTGGCTTGTCAACTTCAATTCATCTACGACCAAGCTGTTGTCTGTCAACCATTACAGGCAACCTCTCCTGCCTCCCATAAGCATGGAACAAGCGATTCTCCCGGAGAGCAATACACTACGCCTCCTCGGACTTACCCTGTCCTCAGACCTCCAATGGAACCACTATATTGAATCCATAGCAAAATCTACTGCTAAGAAGGTTGGGTCACTATGTCGATCCAGGATGTTTTTTTCCGCCTGAATCCATCCTGCATATATGCAAGTCAACCATCCATCCGTGCATAGAGTACTGCTACCATTTATGGTCAGGCGCCTTGCCGTTCTCCTCAGTGTTCTTGACAGGCTCCAAAGGAGAGTCTGTAATGTGATAGGTACTGATCTGGCGGCTCGACTGCAGCCACTTCCCCATCGTCGAAATGTGGCCTCCCTTTGTCTCTTCTATAAATACTTTCATGGCTTCTGCTCGGACGAACTTAAGTCACTGGTGCCCCCTCAACAGGTGTTTACTCGTGCAACCAGACTGGCAACTAGGTCCCACCCATTCACAGTCAGGTTAGCCAAATGCAGACGACAATTCTACTCCTGCAGCTTCTTCTCTCGCACTTCCCGCCTGTGGAACTCACTCCCGTATTCTTGCTTTCCTGACGGCTACAACCTCCAGAAATTTAAATGCAAAGTCAATACTCATCTACTAATCACTGAACTCTAGCTCTCTCTCCACCCACGTATAACCTTTCCTTTCTCTCCACCCATGTATCTGTCTTAGCACCTGCTTTCTCAGCTTTCTATTGCTCCTTTCTAACTAGTTTGTACTCCTTACTCTTTTCTAATTAATCTTTTTACAGTTATGTAGCCCCCTGCACACCAGTGTCATTTCAGCCTTGCTCGGGGGGAAATGATTAAAAAAAAAATCATACATTTTGCTAAATCTGCAACTTCCCCAAGACCATCATACATGGACGGGGTTTTAGCCCACGATAAGAATCGCTAATATCCCAAAGTCGAAAAGCATATGTTTTCTTGATCTTTGACACATAGCTGGGTAACGTGGAGAAGAAATGGATTTATATGCCCTTGCCAAGAACACGACTGAAAGGAAACTACATTGCCTCGGATAGATAGATAGATAGATAGATAGATAGATAGATAGATAGATAGATAGATAGATATGAACATACTGAGATAGATAGATAGATAGATAGATAGATAGATAGATAGATAGATAGATATGAACATACTGAGATGAGATAGATAGATAGATAGATAGATAGATAGATAGATAGATAGATAGATAGATTTGATGTAGCCGTTCCACAACAGGCCCAAGGCCGATAGAATAAGAGCTTAGCTCGCTGGCGCCCCACTCGACAAGAATTTACTCGAGGTACCAGGTCCCATTTCTTATCTCCTTGACTCCCATTCTTCTCTTAATCATTCCCCAAAACCTCCTGTACCTTGTTCTTCTCCCTTTTCACGCTACTCTCACGAAAATCTCTTCACACCTGTATTCCCATCCTTCTCTTGCCCATTCTCTGAAACCCCCTGTAACCGGTACCTCTTTCCTTTCACTCTCCTCTTTTGTAACCCTTCAATCTCCTTTTAACACATCACTCAATAATTTTCCGAGTCTAACTAACAAAACAACTTTGAGGCAAAATTCGACTGTATTAATGAACAGTCTCCTTCTAGGGTGATACACTCTTTCCAACTATTCTATCACAATTCGATGCCTTTTTTTAGAATAATTTGTCTTTGTCCTCAAAATACGCCTTAGTTTCCGATATCACTTCTTCCCTGGAGCATTCTTTTGAAGTCTGCAATTCAAAGTGCAATTCATGTAGTTTTACCATCGTTGCAATCGGCTTGTGACACAGTGCGTTGTCTTGGCGAAAGATCACTTTTTTCTTCTTCATTTCTGGCCATGTTTTTGGCGATTTCTTTCTTCAAACGCACCAATAATCGATAAACAAAATACCTTGTACATCCCAAAATACGGAGGTCAAAACATTGACTGCTAATGTTTGCGTCTGTGGTCGTTTTGAAAGGCTTCCACCTGCTGCTGTCCACTCGGCTGACTGCTGATTTTGACTCTAGTGTCACATATTTACACAAAAACTCTTTCTTGCTGCGTTGAAACAATTGCAAACAACGCTCTGAATCGTCGACGCGTTGTTTTTTTTATTATTTCATCGACTTTGAGAAAACAAGGCATCCACTTTGAACACAGCTTCCTTATTGACAAATGCTCATGCAAAATGGTGATTACACTGCCTTCTGATATGTTCAACACCTCTGCTATTTCATGCAACTTCAGTTTACAATCGGCCAAAACGAGTTCATGGATTATTTTGGGCGATCTGAGCATTCAACATCATTTGTGTCTGTACAACCGCGTTTAAAGTCAGCATACCATCTCTTAACCATTGTTTCTGATAGAGTCCAAATAACACTTATCAAACTATTGCTTTGCTTGAACAGTAATTTTCTCATCAGAAAGCAATGCTTTATCAACTCACGAAATTCAGATTTTTTCCATTGTTTTGAAAATTTGCAACAGTAGCTTCACTTCAATAACTGTAATTTGCAAACGAATAATTCGATTGGAGCCAAATGTTCTCACGTGCCATTTGATGGTTAGTACTTCATTAAAAAAAAAACTATGTATCATTCCCGGGATTTATTGAGTGATGTTGTTATGTAGTTCTCTGCGAACCACTGGTATTACTGCTTTGCTTATGGCAAAATGATTAAAAAACTGCAAAAGGTTGATAAGCTGTAAAATATCGAATAAATCAATCAATAAATCAGAAATATTGCCAAAAATATTTGCATGTCGTCAAATTAACAGAATAACTTCCAGATTCTTAATCCAATAAAAAATCGTAATCCATCATTAAACAAAATATTTTATGAGAATTGAAAATAGAACAAAAGATAATAATAGCAATAATATATTTTATAAAATATAAAAAATAAATTCCAATTTTTTTTTGTTTTTTACAATGATATTCATCGTGCCAAAGGCTCAAAGTAACCGAAGGAAGATGCTTACCGAGTAAGAGACATATTTTATAGGGATGTGTGGTGAAGATAACGGTTAATCCTAAACTTTATAGGGATGTGTGGTGAAGATAACGGTTAATCCTAAACTTTATAGGGATGTGTGGTGAAGATAACGGTTAATCCTAAACTTTATAGGGATGTGTGGTGAAGATAACGGTTAATCCTAAACTTTATAGGGATGTGTGGTGAAGATAACGGTTAATCCTAAACTTTATAGGGATGTGTGGCGAAGATAACGGTTAATCCTAAACTTTATAGGGATGTGTGGCGAAGATAACGGTTAATCCTAAACTTTATAGGGATGTGTGGTGAAGATAACGGTTAATCCTAAACTTTATAGGGATGTGTGGTGAAGATAACGGTTAATCCTAAACTTTATAGGGATGTGTGGTGAAGATAACGGTTAATCCTAAACTTCATAGGGATGTGTGGTGAAGATAACGGTTAATCCTAAACTTGAACAGATTGAGATTGTAGCCATCAAGAATACATCCTCTTGAGAGACGATTCCACAAAACAACGATTCGTGAGAAGCTGCACGAGTAAAACTTACATCTCAAAAATGGAATGCGAAATGAATGATTGTGGCTCGCTACAATATCCGTTTTCATGGCGGCTCTTAGATATGAACTGGTGGAACTAAGCAAAGCAGCTCGTATGAACACTTTCAAAGAACTGCGCAGGAAATGGCTTGCAAAGTTTTGCCTGTGTAGAAGGGGTTTTAGGTTAAAAAATATATAATCACCTACAAGAGACTGGTAAGTAAAAACTGTGTACTTTCTTCCCATATATAGCAACAATTTAGGATCTACACTATTTAAGGTTTGTAGGTTGGTGATTTGGAAACTGGGATCAGACATATAAAATTGAAAAATATCATATAAAAATTAATGCTTTGTCGAATATTTTATCTTTACAAGTGTGAGATGAAACAAAAACTAGAGTGTTGCTACCATATCAGGAGTGGTTCAGTCATCACTTTCCAGTTTTGTAAGGTTCTCCCACTTCTCGCCTGTAGAACTCTCTTCCGGCTTCTTGTTTTCCAGTGAAGTTTGATCTGAAAAAATTTAAATGACATGTCAATTGTTATCTTCTATTTTACCAATTCCTGTTATCTCCTCTTAATAATGATTTTCTTTTATATTTTTTCACACTGCATAAGTTCCTGTGTATTAATGACTTTATTTCCTTGCTTGGGATGAAATGATTTTATATATATATATATATATATATATACGTACGCTACCGGCCATAATTATTAGGCCACCCAAGATTTTTAAAAGAAATCATGTATTTCATACTATTTTTTAGTATTCATTGCCAAGTGCATAATTCTAAATGAATGGTTCTTTTGTTAATACTGCTCAATAACATGTGCATCAAATGAACTGCTCTGGTGTCCAGTTTTTGTGATCTCTTCCCTATTCTAGTCTCTTCTTCTTATTGGCTTGCCGAAGCAAAGGCTTCCCGGCCGACTTGTAAAATTTTGCAAAATAATAATAACAAAAGAACCATTGTTTTCATTTAGAATTATTCACCTGGCAATAAATACCAAAATAGTATGATATGCATCGTTTCTTTTTTAAAACTGGGGTAGCCTAATAATTATGACCAGTAGGGTGTGTGTGTGTGTGTGTGTGTGTGTGTGTGTGTGTGTGTGTGTGTGTTTTAGCGTTCGTGAGCTTTCGTTTTTTCAACCTTGAATAAGTCAATATGTCGTTAAATTAACTACTCTAAACTCGTAAAATTAGCCTCCGAAACATTGCTCTACAGTAGGCCCCCGGTCAAGTCGTCGGTTGGAATTAGATGTTTATTTATCGAGGAAGTTTTCTACTCTTTTACTCAAACGACGACAAACAATTTTTTCATTAATGATGATGGATCAAAAAAAAGAACGAAAGAAGTTTAAAAAAAGAAAGAAAGAAAGAATCAATGAACCAAAGATTAAAATGAAGAATAAAATGTTAATGGGGGGGGGGGGAATAAAGATTAAAGAGAGAAAAGAAAGAAATAATGATTTAAAGAAAGAAAGAAAGAAAGAAAGAAAGATTAAACGAAAGAAAAGGAAAAAAGATTAAAATGGAAAAATAGAGAACAAAGAGAGAAAAAGAAAAAAAAGAATTATTAAAAAGGAGAAGGAAAAGAAATATTAAAAACGAAGAAAAATTAAAATGAAAAAAGAAAGAAAGAGAAAGAAAGAAAGAAAGGTATAAAATTGAGAATGAATGAATGAATGAATGAATGACTGAACGTACGCCTCAATAAGTTAATTATTAAAAGGGAGTAAAAAGAAAAAAAGAAAAAAAGAAAGAATTGATCAATCAATGAAACTTCAGAATGAAGAAAGGAAAATTATTAAAAATGAGAAAATAAATAAAGAATGAATCAAGACTGAAGAAAGAAGGAAATAAAATAAAGAAGGAAATAAGGAAGGAAGGATTAAAAGGAAAACAATAAAAGAAAGAATGAATGAACGATCAAAATGAAGAAAAAAGGAAAGAAAGAAAAAGAAAAAAAAAGGAGAGAATGATAAAAAAGGATGTGCGTTGTGGTGCAGTGGATATCGGCTCGGAAAGAGAAATCGGGGAGCTGAGTTCGAATTCCAGTTGAATTCCTTGCATTCACTTACGCACAATACCCTTGGGAAAGGTATTAATCTGGCTCTTCCCTCCAGTTATGGGCTAAATAATAGAACATATTTGGTTCTATAGCCTTAGCTGTCAACCAGTCTACGCCAGAAAGCAATGGCAACCTACTGTGGGATAATCTTCTGTCCTGTCAGTCATGTCTCTTTCAAGACATGATCGCCCAAGCGTGTTTCACGTATGGCACTTAACTGACTGACTGAAATATAGTTGGAAACATATTTAAAATTTGTACTGGACATAAAGTGGGGGATCGATTTTATATTGTTATGAAGTAATAAACTGATCCTCCACTAATTATACACAATATAATAACGTAATATAATTCTATCTCTTCTCCATTCAGCTCTGAATTAAATAACAGGACAGATTGGGTTCTATAGCCTTGGCTGGCAACCAGTCTACCGCAGAAAGCAATGGCAACCTACTTCAGAATAAACTTCTGCCCGGTCAGTCATGTCTCTTTCGGGACATGATCGTCCAAGGGTGTATCACGTATGGCATTTAACTGACTGACTGAAAAAAGAAAGAATGCAATATTGAATGAATTAATTTATGAATAGACGATTAAAATGGAAAAAAATGGTTAAAAAAAGAATAAAGAATGATTAAAATGGAGAGAGAAAGAAAGAATGGTGGAAAAAGAATCAATGAATGAAAAAGTAAATTGAAGAAAGAAACGGTTATTAAAATGGAGAAAAGAAGAAAAAAGAAGGAATAAATGAAAGATAAAATAAGAGAAAGAAAAAAAGGATTAATCGCGAGAAAAAAGAAACTGAAAGAAACTAAAGAAGAAAAAAGAAAAAAGACAGAAACTAAAGAAGAAAAAAGAAAAAAGACAGAAACTAAAGAAGAAAAAAGAAAAAAGACAGAAACTAAAGAAGAAAAAAGAAAAAAGACAGAAACTAAAGAAGAAAAAAGAAAAAAGACAGAAACTAAAGAAGAAAAAAGAAAAAAGACAGAAACTAAAGAAGAAAAAAGAAAAAAGACAGAAACTAAAGAAGAAAAAAGAAAAAAGACAGAAACTAAAGAAGAAAAAAGAAAAAAGACAGAAACTAAAGAAGAAAAAAGAAAAAAGACAGAAACTAAAGAAGAAAAAAGAAAAAAGACAGAAACTAAAGAAGAAAAAAGAAAAAAGACAGAAACTAAAGAAGAAAAAAGAAAAAAGACAGAAACTAAAGAAAAAAAAAGAAAAAAGACAGAAACTAAAGATAAACAGAGAAAATAAAAATGAAGAAAGTAAGAAAAACTGACGACAAAAAACTGTGAGTGGAAATTCGAAACGCTGTACTTCATTCGAGAATGAACCGTAGAGAAAGAAAGCTAAAAGACTTTAGAAGACATGATAGAGAAAGAGAAAAAGACACAAAGGGAGGTTTGAAAATTAGACAAATATCGGCGAAACAAAATAACCGCCCTGTTCGAGCAGGGCAAAGTGATAAAGGCGCCGTTGATGTCCGTTGATTACTCGAAGGATGGATCGGCCCGTTACGACTTGTTGATTGCGTCCGCTTCACGCTCGCTTCTTGATAGAAATAGATTGCTAATGAACATCGTTGTCGACTAATGAACCCAACAAGGTGATCCGGTGTTGTTAGGAATGAATCCTCGAGAACTTTCAGCATAATTTCATTCGGCCACTAGATTAACTCTTTTTTTCTTGTAGATTTAGACTCGAGTGGGGTGTGTCTCTCCGCAAAATGACATCTTTGGTTGCCAAGTGACGACATGCCTCTTTTTGTGTCACGTATTCATTACATATGCTTTTATAAAGTTCCTCAGAGGACAAAACGCGTTGGCTAAGAAATTTTTTTCTTCTTGTTTTTTACTCATTTTGTTCCTTCGGATACACTCTATCTTACAATTATATATATATAAGCATGCAATGTACATATTATATATATATATATATATAAGCATGCAATGTAGATATAGAAGAATCCAAACGAATATCCTGTACATACAGTGGTAGGATAACTCTCTAAGAGAACTCTAAATATATATCTATATAAATACGTATAGAGCAGATATAAGAAAAAAATTTAGGCAGACATGTTATTTCATGGTAAATTGGAAGTGTAGGCCAATTTCAGGCGAACCATTATCAGCTTCCGTCTTTCTTGTACAGAAGATTTTACACGAATATTGCGTGCATTAATTGAAACTCTTCTTATTAATGGATGTGCGTTGTGGTGCACTGGATATTGACTCGGAACGAGAAATCAGGGAACCGAGTTCGAATTCCAGCTGAATTCATTGCATTCACTTACGCGCAAATACGGTATTAATCCGTCTCTTCCTTCCAGTTATGGGTTAAATAACAGGACAGATTGGGTCCTATAGCCTTGGTCGGCAACCAGTCTACCGCAGAAAGTAATGGCAACCTACTGCGGGATAATCTTCTGCCCAGTCAGTCATGTTTCTTTCGAGACATGATCGCCTAAGCGTGTATCACGTATGGCACTTAACTGACTGACTGTTTACTTATTAATACATTAATTTTTTCCGGTAAACTGACTTTTGTAGAAAATGTGCAACATTTGGCAATGTGGTGTTATCAAGTACGCGCAGAGGTGTTTCGATCCCTACCAACGGCATTCATGTTGAAATATTTGCTCCCGTTTTATCAACAGAGTAAAAGGCGAGTCAGCTGAATTGAAGAAGTGAATGGAGTGTTTTGAAGAGGATCCAAAGTTTGGATGTCCTGCAACTTCCACCAACGAGAAAAATGTCGATCGGGTTCACCACATGGTGATGTGTTACAGGCGATTGAGGATATTCTGTGCAAGGAAATTGGCATGACAACGCTTTCTGTTTGGTGGGAGCCACGTATTCTGACAACTGATCAAAAGCAAACCAGTCTGATCACATCACAGGGAGATCTGACAATCGGGAACCTGAGTTCAAATTCCAGTTGAATTCCATGCCTTCACTTACGCACAAATACTCTTTGGAAAGGTATTAATCCGTTTCTTCACTCCAGTTATGGGCTAAATAACAGGACAGACTAGATTCTATAGCCTTGGCTGTCAATCAGTCTACAGCGGAAAGTAATGGTGACCTACTATGAGATAATCTTTTGCCCAGTCAGTCATATCTCGAAAGAGATATGATCGCCCAAAACGTGTATCACGTATGGCACTTAACTGACCGATATAATAGTTAGAAACATAATTAAAACGTCTACTAGGCATAAAATTGGGGATCGGTTTTCTATTGTTATGAAGTAATAAAATGATCCCCCACTAATTACTAAATAATATAATACATCTCTTTTCCCTTTAGCTATGAGTCAAATAACAGGACAGATTGGGTTTCTATAGCCTTGGCTGGCAACCAGTCTACAGCAGAAAGTAATGGCAACCTACTGTGGGATAATCTTTTGCCAAGTCAGTCATGTCTCGAAAGAGATATGATCGCCCAATGCGTGTACTAAGTATGGCTTTTAACTGAGTGAATGGTCAACCAATATCACCAATATTGCTCTATCTTCGAAACTATGATCTTCATCAACAAACTTCCCGGTGTCTTCAGTTCTCAAATCGGTATCTGTACAAAAGACACAACTTCTGACTTAGCGTCAATTTTGACACATCCGACAAAGTAGAACTAGCAACTGTTCTCGAAAAATACCCACATCGGTTAACAGGAGCAAGAAATGGTTTGTAAATTTTAACGCCTCTAAAACAAAACCGCTTTCTGACTGCCATCAGCGTCCCCTATGATTGTAGCACTTTGCTTATTCTTAGACTCGTGTTTTCCACTGCCTGAAGTGGAATGATTATATTATCTACTTTTTTGTTCATTGAATACTACTTCCATATCTGGCCTAGTGCTCTTAGTATATATCTTGAGATTCTTGATACAATTTAAAGAAAGAACTGTGATGTTATCGGTCTTGACCTGAATTCAGTGATTTTCTCAGAGACGTAACGTGACACGTTCTATATAACTGCATCAGCTGCAGGTGTTTGATCGTGATACGAGATTGGCAACTACATCTACCCGTTTTACTGTTAATCTCGCTGGATGAAGACGTCAGTTCGTTTCTAATAGTTTACGTTCTCACAATTCTCACCTGTTAAAGTCCATTCCAATTTCTTGTTTGCCTGCAAAGTAAAATCTTCAAAGATTTAAATCCAGTGTCAATCGCCAAATTCTTGTTCCTTTATTGATTTTAGTGTTCCTTTCCTCGTTTCTCCTCGCTAACGTCTTCTCGTTTTATTTCACTGACTGATTCCCATGAGACCTAGTGGCATTATATGGAAATGATTAAAAATACACACACACACACACACACACACATTACATACATTATAATTATACTTGTCTCGAAAACCTTCCTCGAAAACTATCAAACGAAGAAATAAAATGGTTGTAAAAAAGAAAGAGCTTAGGGCATGAAAGACAGTCAAAAGTGTTCGGACCGAAATCAGCACGAAGCCCAAAGAAAAAAACCGACACGAGTAATCCTCTAACAGAAAGCGCTCGATACAAAGGTAAAACAAACTAAATAGCACCTAATGAGCCAGACGAACCTACCTAAGGTTCTCCTAAACGGATCGTCAGGGAAAGCAAGTTTTCCCTAACGATCCGTTTAGAAGAAACGTAGGTAGGTTCGTCTGGTTCATTAGGTGCTATAATTTTCCAACATTTGGATAATTTTTTATTAAGTTGGTTCTAAGCTTTCGGCTCACATGAGCCATCTTCATTAAATCCAAACAACCCACACGTAATAAAATCACATTTAAATCTGGTCATAACACATTACATTGCATTTAAATATATGGCTCTGTCATCATTTCAAGCCCTTACGCGGTGTGACGTCATAGAACCGCATTACAAATTTACGAACTGCGTTTGGTATTTTTGGTAACTGTTATAGTTGCTTAAAAAAGTTTTATGTCAACACAAGATAAAATTGTCGATGATGGTGGATGTTTTTATGTTAATGTCCTTGCCGTCTCTTTGAAGATGGCTCATGTGTGAGGAAAGCTTAGAATCAACTTAATGAAAAAGTATCCAAATATTGGAGAATTTTGTCTTTATTTTCACCTGAATTTAAAGCCAAAATACGATGTTTAGAACGGCTCATAATTAAACATAATATACATTCATTGTCTCTTATATATATATATATATATATATATATATATATATATATATATATATATATATATAAAAGCACATAAAGAGAAAGTTGAGTCTGTGTGTGACTGTTCCTTATACACGTCTACATTTTTAAAGCTACGCCATTCAAATTTTGTAGGGACACATATCTACAGGGAAGCCTGGTCGACACATAATTTTTTAGTTTAAATTCAGCAAATTTTCCCTTTTGCACTTTTTGGCCAATGGAGCCAATTGTTTACATCTAAGATCTAAGATGGTTTATTAAATTACGTCACAGAAATCAAATCACGCGTATCAAATGCGACTAAAATATTTTTTATTAAAAACAAATGAGCCTTTATATTTAATTTTTATTTTGACGTTTTAAAAATTCATTTGCTCAACAAAAAATGTGAATATTTTTCCCCGTAATTTTGAAAGAAAAGAGATATTTAAAAAAAAAAAAGTGTTTTTTCAAACAAAAACAAAATATGTAAAAATATAGTGCCAATGTTTAATATAATTATTACTAAAATGTTCTGAGTTGCACGAGCAACGCCGGGCTATGATGCTAATATATATATATATATAGATATACTGTTAAATATAAATACGCGAGAGACAAATATTTTCCATGGCACTAAGATTAGCGCATCAAACAATTTTCAGACGGATCGCAGAACCTGATAAGAATAAAAAATCTATGCTTTTTATTGAATTCCTGCTCTTTGAAGGACTGGGATGGTTTATTTTGAGATTTTCTGGTCTAGAGAATTGAGCACTGTTTATGGTTGGGACCTTTTCCTTTTTTTTTTTTTTTTTTTTTTTTGCGGCGATGGTCGGATTGGTTTCACTATATTTGTTCTTTTATATATATATATATATATATATATAGAGAGAGAGAGAGAGAGAGAGAGAGAGAGAGAGGAAGACGAAGAGAGACAGACAGACAGACAGAAAGTGAGTGTGAAGAAAGGGCGCAACAAATCAGATAGCTATATAGAAAAGCAGATTAACAGACCGCTATGAGGGATTAACATAGATAAATAGATAGATAGATAGATAGATAGATATGAACAGACTGAGATAGACAGAGAGAGACAGAGAGAATAAAAATAGATAGATAGATAGATAGATAGATAGATAGATAGATATGAACAGACTGAGATAGATAGATAGATAGATAGATAGATAGATAGATAGATAGATAGATAGATAGATTTTTTATGTGGCCTGACTCGTCGGGACGTAGGCGATCATATATTTCTATAATCTTCCATCACGTACAGATTTTAGTAATATTTGTACTTTTGATATCCCTCTCACTCCATCCATTCACGGGAGCTAGTCAGGTAGTTGACCCGCTGCCTACTTATCTTCTTTTTGTTTTTGATGTATCCAATGCTCCCACTTTCTCTTTATCTGCTTTAGAAATGTCAACTATCTCCTTCTGAATCTGAATCGACTTTTAATAACTGGTTGGTTGAAGTTACGCTATATCAAAACCATGGGCTATTTAATGCCAGATATTTGCATGGAGCACCGAACTAGGACCTAAGTCGATTTGCACCAGTAATGGTCAACCGGATGTGCGTTGTGGTGCAGTGGATATCGATTCGGAACGAGAAATCTTGATGCCAAGTTCGAATTCGATTTGAATTCTTTGCATTCACTTACGCACAAATACCCTTGGGAAAGGTATTAATCCGTCTCTTTCCTCCAGTTATGGGTTAAATAACAGGATAGATTGGCAGGCTACAGAACCCAATCTCTTTCGAGACATGATCGCCCAAGCGTGTATCAAGTATGGCGCTTAACTGACTGTCTGTATATAATAGTTGAATAATGATTAAGGCTTCTACTGGTCATGAAGTGGGGGATCGGTTTCAATTGTTATGAAGTAATAAATTGATCCCCCCCCAATAATTACTACTTAATAATACAATACATCTCATCCCACTCTAACTATGTGTCAAATAACAGGACAGATTGGGTTTCTATAGCCTTTGCTCGCAACCAGTCTACCGCAGAAAGCAATGGCAACCTACTGTGGAATAATCTTCTGCCCAGTCAGTCATACTTCTTTGGAGACATGATCGCCCAAAGCGTGTACCACGTATGGCACTTAACTGACTGAATGGTCAACCAGACTGACCTCCCTTTCATCCTTGACCTGTTTGGTATTGAAATATTTGCCAACATTGGATCTGTACTTTTGGTCATTCAAGTTCAGCTTAAATGCGGATTTCAAATGTTGAATTTCTGGACAGCCCACTGCAACAACAATGGCCACATTTTCTCGTATTTGCATTTCTTTCTTTCTACATTAAGCTTAGTAAATATCGTTACGCCGATACGAACACAATAATATAGATCGATCTGGCTGACTAACATTTGTTAAGCAACCTGCCTCACCGAACATTAATACTTTAATGTGTTCCATTGTAATTGCTTGCTTCACACTTATTGCCAGATTTTTAAACTGGGTATAATTCTATACAATAGAAATATTTGAATATTATTATTAGAATATTTTAATCTTATCACAGAATAATCTTGTGGTTTAATGTATATCGGCCCCGAATAAAAAATCGAACAGTGTTCGAATTCTAGTCGAATTTGTTCCATTCGCACAAATACCCTTGGGAAAGGTATTAATCTATTTCTTCTCCCTGTCGGTTGATTAGCAGGACAGATTGGGTTCTATAGCCTTGGTTGGCAACCAGTCTACCACACAGAATGTAATAGCAGCCTACAGCAAGAAAATCTTCTGCCCCGTCAGTCATGTCTCTTTTGAGACATGGTTGCTTAAGCGTGTATCACGTTTGACACTTAACTGACTGATCTGAATAAAAGGATTGAATAACAGGACAGACTGGGTTCTATAGCCTTGGTTGGCAACCAGTCTACCACCCAGAAAGTAATGGCAACCTACAGCAAGAAAATCTTCTGCCCAATCAGTCATGTCTCTTTCGAAACATGATTGCTCAAGTGTGTATCACGTTTGGCTCATAACTGACTGATCTGAATAAAATAACTGGATAGCAGGACAGATTGGGCTCTGTTGCCTCGGTTGGCAACCAGTCTACCGCAGAAAGAAATGGCAAACTACTTCGGGAAAATCCTCTGCTATGTTAGTCCTGGACTGAAAGAGACGTAATCCCCTAAGCGTGTACCACGTACAGCAATTCAGTGACTGGCTGAATTTTGTGGCGCAGATTGTTCGGATATGTAGGATAGATAACTGTTGGCACAAGACTTGAAAAGGTCGCAGTTGTGACAATCTAGAAAGGATTCAATCGTGGATTTGTTCCACAATGTAGGGTTTCCAGGGCAGAATCCATTTCAGTGGAACTTTCTTTTTACTAATGGAACTGAATCTATCCTGCAATTATATAAATCCACCATCCGCCCGTGCATTGAGTACTGCTGCCACATCTGGTCGGGTGCTCCTTCTATTCTCCTCGGGGTTCTTGACAAAATACAGCGAAGAATCTGTAATGTGATTGATACCGACTTGGCTGACCGCCTGCAGTATCTCTCTCACCGGCGTGACGTAGCTTCCCTGTGCCTCTTCTATAAATACTTTCATGGCTTCTGCTCTGACGAACTTAAATCACTGGTGCCCCCTAGATGTGAATTTGCACGGGATACTAGATTGGCAAATAGGTCCCACTCTTTTACAGTGAAACCGATGAAATGTAACCGCAATTTCTACTCCAACAGCTTCTTTCCTCGCACTTCCCGCCTGTCGAATTCCCTACCGCATGCTTGCTTCACCGACGGCTACAACCTCCAGGAGTTTAAAATGTAAGGTCAATAGACACCTCCTAACACACTAACTCACACCCACTCTCTCCAACTCTTTCCCTATGTACATCCTAAGTCGTCTATCACAGTTCTGAGATTTCCTATACCCAATCCCTCTATGTATCCCCCTGCGCTATAGTGGCAGTGGTATGCCTTGCTTGGGGTGATACGATTAAAAAAAAGGAACACGAGAACAATGTGGAGGATTCGACACTGTCTCCGTGGCTTGGTATGTCCAAGTTATTGATGTCGGAACTAGTAGAACAAAGGAATGTAGATTGTTTGTACATTTGCCTTGGAAATGCCGACAGATAAACTTACAACATTTTGTCGGTGATAAAAGAGTTGTAGTGTTGAAAATAATTAAAAACCCACGAGACAGCGGAAGCGTTTTTGAACTCTGTTGAAGTCTGGAAAAATTTTCAGTGTCTATACTTGTGACAATATGCCTATATTATAATACCAAGCATTTTTTTAATCATTTCACCACAAGTAAGGAGACTGCTTATTTTCATGATTTACATTCGAAGAATGTCCTCGGTAAATTTTTGATTTGTTACCCGAAGGCCTTTACCCCGTCAAATATTTCCTAAACTTCCTTAATTACGTGCAAATGTATATGCTGAATTCAAATCGATAATTGTTTTTTGAAGAAACCTACAGTTTTTCCTGTTATCGACCAGAAAAAAAATCGGACTATATCTCACCCCTTACCACCGTTCTCATATCTGATTCACCGCTGAATAACTGGAGGCGTAGGATACTTATCTCGGCCTGTTTACTTCCTTCGAGCAAATACTCAGCGATTTGTTTGGTTTCGGAACTCAATTTCCGCGTAGTAATTGCAAAAAGGAAGTAAATTGGTCGAAAAATCGACAAACTAAGCGTGAAGTCATTCTGCAGTGAACAACATTTTTGAAGCGTGGTTAGTGGGTGAGATAAACAGCGAAAAGAAGTTCGATATTTTTCTGGTTGTAAACTTGAAAAAAGGTAGGTTTCGTCAATAAACAATTATCGATTTGAGTTCAGCATATACATTTGCACGGAAATAAGGATGTTTTGGAAAGATTTGAAGGGGTAAAGGCCTTCGGGGAAAAAATCAAAAATTTACCATGTCCTCTTTGTTGTAATGATCAAAATGTTTCGACCTTTGTGCCCTCAGTTTTTATTCAAGTGTCTGTCGATTTCTGTAATCATCAAGAAATTTCAAACTCACAATTTATTCAATTTCGGGTGGACCCGAGGGAGACAACCACCACCTTTGAATTTTTTTGTTTTTTGTTTGTTTTTTTTTACTATTTTCAGTGCAATCTTATCGATTACATCCTAAACTTTCTGATTAACAAAAAAAAATTTTGAAAAATTTCAATATTTCAACAATTTTAGTGGGGGGCTCAGTTTTTCATACAATGTTATAGTAAATCGATCCTCCATTTTGGAATCACTAACCGGTACAACATTACCACCACCTGTAAATTGGTTGATTATCAATTTTTTATACTTTTTCAGTGTAATTTTGTCAATTAAACCCTAAACTTTCTGATTGACAAAAAACTGGTAAAAATTTCAACATTTAAACATTTTTTTTGGGGGGGGGTCTCAGTTTTTCATACAAGCTTAGAGTAAAATCGATCCTGTGCAATTAACTTTATTTATGGCTTTATTGCACATATTCAACAATTGAATCCTTTGCAAAATTTTTTGAATAAAGCCATTCTTGGAGTTTCCATCGTAAGAACTAAAGAAAACTTGAAAAAGACAAAAACAAGAGCAACAATTCGTCCCCAACCACCCCCCGCAAAAAAAAACGAACCCAACGTGAGTGGTTCCAAAATGGAGGACCGATTTACTATAACATTGTATGAGAAAGTAAGCCCCCACTAAAATTGTTTAAATATTGTTTTTTTTTTTGTTTTTTGTTTTTTGATAATCGGAAAATTTATGTAATAACCAATAAGACTGCACTGAAAAAAGCAAAAAAAAAAAAGAAAAATGAAAAACAACAAATTTAAAGTTGATGGTAGTCTCCTTCAGGTTCGCCCAATTTCGTTACACTGACCATGTCGAGGACTATTTCGTCTTGTTCATTTTAATACGGCTCAGTTATTTTGCATATTTTTATATTTACTAATTCATTAATCCAGTAAGTTATTGTCTCGTGGTAAAATTCCTGATGATAGAACTTTAAGTCTTAAGCCTAATGTTATTATTGCTTGCCTCCGCCGCCGCTGCTAACGTTACTGTGACACCCTGTGATAATCCTCTGCCCAGTCAGTCATGTCTCTTTCGAGACATAATCGCCCAAAGCGTGTACCACGTATGGCACTTAAATGACTAACTGAATATAAGTGAATATAATCGTTGGAAACATAATTAAAACTTGCACTGGACAAAAAGTGGGGGATCAATTTTCTATTGTTATTAATTAATAAACTGATCCCCCACTAATTATACTTAATATAATAATATAATATAATCTATCTCTTATCCCTCCAGTTATGTGTTAAATGGCAGGACAGAATAGGTTCTATAGCCTTGGCTGGCAACCAGTCTACCGCAGAAAACAATGGCAGCCTACTCCGGGATAATTTTCTGCCCAGTCAGTCATGTCTCTTTCGAGACATGATCGCCCAAAGTGTGTATCACGTATAGCACTGAACTGACTGAAGAGAGCCATGCAGCCTCGCGTTCATTACCAGTACCTTTGATCTCCTCCGGGACCATCCTCACTATGGTATAATAGCCCTCTTTTAAAATTTTTTTAATGACATTTGCATTATTATCATTTCTTGTTGCCGCCCTTATATTGTGGACGCTTGTTTACAAAAAACAAAACACCACACTATAGCTACAACGCATAATTGCAAAATAACTAAAACAGGCCGTTTTGCAAAAATCACCACCAAAGCGATTACAGTTCCGTTAAGTTTGTCTTCGTAATTCATCCCCTGAGGATAATCTTCTGCTCCGATGCACTTAGCTCACTGGTGCCCTCTATATTTGACTTTACTCGAGTCACAAGATTAGCAACTAGATCCCACCCTTTTACTGTGACACCAATAAAATGTAAACACAAATTCTACTCTAACAGCTTCTTTTCTCGCACTTCCCGCCTGTGGAATTCCCTTCTGTTTACTAGCTTCCCCGACAGTGCAATCTCCAAGAATTTAAATGGAAAGTCAGTAGCCATCTCCTATCTCACTAATCTTGACCCTCTCTCTCATGCTCCTTTCTCCGTTCACTCAACTCTCATCAATATTCTCATCCTTCTCTTACTCACTTCCTGACACCCCCTATAACCTGTCACTCTTTCTCATAACTTTCCTCCTATGTAACCCCCTGCAAAACAGTGGCAATAAAATGTCTTGCTTGGGGTGATATGATCATAAAAAAAATTCTATACTACTATAATGTGGATATAAAGTGGGAGATCAACTCTACATTGCAATCAATATATAAAATGATCCTTCACTTTATGGCCACAGTCATCCTCTCTGATGCCCCCTTCTCCGTCCACTCCACTTTCATCAGTATCCTCATCCTTCTCTTACCCACTTGCTGATACCCCCTATAACCTGTCACTCTTTCTCATAACTTTCTACCTATGTAACTCTCTGCAAAACAGTGGCAGTAAAATGCCTTGCTTGGCACGATATGATTAATATATATATATATATATATATATATATATATATATATATATATATATATCACTTGAGGACCTTATGACACGCTCTTGCATTAGTTTGTTCCAAAAACTGTATGACAAAAATCACATCATATGTGCGAGTATTTTGACTGTTCAGTTCTAAGAAATGAGTTGCTGTACTCTCAAGCGTCGAAAACGATAGGCGAGTCCTGTTATATATCTATGACCTTCGGATCAACAATTAATGTGTGGTTCTGTGTGTGGGTATTTGGCGATTATGTCTGCTTGAGACTTAGCAGGCAGTACGTTCGATACACACGGAGTACATCATGCATTTAGTTTTGTACAACATCAAATAATTTCGCATGGTACAAAATACCGGATATTGTCTACGTATCTCTATCGTCCTGTCTGTCTGCCTGCCTGTCTGCCTGCTCTCTCTCTCTCTCTCTCTCTCTCTCTCTCTCTCTCTTTATCTATACATATATATATAACAGATCCCTTATCATCAGAAAGTGTCCCAATAATTAAAAGACTATATATATATAGAGAGAGAGAGAATAAGGGATCTGTTAAATGCGATAAATTTATCAAATATCTGGTCCTGATAAGTGTTCAGATGCAAAACTCTTGAGTCTGCTAACCGATCAAGTTAAATGAACTTTTCTAAATTTATCGGATAATCTGTTTTCTGTGCGTTGTGGTACAGTGGATATCGGATCGAAACAAGAAATCGGGGAGCCGAGTTCGAATTCAAGTCGAATTCATTGCATTCACATCCACGCAAATATTCTGTCGCTTCTTCCTCCGGCTATGGGTTAAATAGCAGAACAGATTGGGTTCTATAGCATTGGTTGGCAATCAGTCTACCGCAGAAAGAAATGGCAACCTTCTACGGGAAAATCTTCTGCCCAGTCAGTGATGTCTCGAAAGTGACATGATCGCCCAAATATGTATTTCGTATCGTACTTAACTGACTTACTGAATATACTTTGGTAATCTACAGTAATAAGAAATTCTGCTTACCTGAAAAAAAACACATTTTTTAATATTTTTCACTTATTTTCTCAGTTTTAGCATTATTATTATTATTATTATTATACAATTCCTATTTGCATACAGAGTCATGTACAGGATTTTAATATTTCTAGATATCTAGACAGACAAAAACTGATAGATAGATAGATAGATAGATAGATAGATAGATAGATAGATAATGAACATATTGGGATAGATAGATAGATAGATAGATAGATAGATAGATAGATAGATAGATAGATAGATAGATGTAGAACAGACAGAGATAGATAGATAGATAGATAGATAGATAGATAGATAGATAGATAGATAGATAATGAACACACTGGGATATGATAGATAGATAGATAGATAGATAGATAGATAGATAGATAGATAGATAGATGTAGAACAGACAGATAGATAGTAGATAGATAGATAGATAGATAGATAGATAGATAGATAGATAGATAGATAGATAGATAGATAGATAATGAGCCCACTGGGATAGATAGATAGATAGATAGATAGATAGATAGATAGATAGATAGATGGGTCAGTTTAAGTTACTGACCAACAATAGGCAGCAATAAATATGAAGTGAAAACTGCAACGAAAAGATTTCACTGGGCTGCAATTCTAATCGGCCAAGCGAAGCAGTCGTTCAGAAGTGGAAATAACTGGCCATACGTTATGACCAGCTCCGATCAATACGATATGATAATTATTACAGCAGCTACTACGTCCCCTCTATGAGGAAACTAAGTCACTGCCCACCAAAACTACAGGGCAGAACAACTATGGTTTGCTCGTTCTGAATACCTATATATATGAATAGAGATAGATAGATAGATAGATAGATAGATAGATAGATAGATAGATACACATATACATCAATAAACAAATTGATAGATACATACAAATAAATATGTAGATTCAAATAGACAGATTTATTTAATACTACACACACATAAAGACACATGTATTCATACAAACACACACACACACACACACACATATATATATATATATATATATAGAGAGAGAGAGAGAGAGAGTGAGAGAACATGTTCAAATCACAATCTACTGCAAACACTAAATATTCATAGCTCTATTTCTATATTGAGTATTGCTTTAAATTAATGTTTTGAACGTTGTTAATATTTTCTTCGTTCCTTATTCATTTATATATATATATATATATATTGTACGTTTCATTGAATATAACGGAGGAGGTGTATTTTGCAAAATTTATTTATCTTTTCTTTGTCCCGATATCATGCAGAATATTTTTTGTTTTATATTCAATAAAACAAACATACATACATGTGTGTGTGTGTGTGTGTGTGTGTGTGTGTGTGTGTGACCTTTTGTTATAGTTTTTCCTATTTTGATATGATAGCTGGTATGTTTTCATCATTTTATTTACTATTCACACATGGCTATGTGTATTCACTTATATAGAAGCACGCGCAATACATACACACTCACGCACGCGCATATATATATATATATATATATATATATATATATATATATATATATGTACAAAGATAAAGATAGAGAGAGAAATAGGAAAGAGAGACAGAAAAGGAAGGGTAAACCCCAATCCTTTTTCCTCGATTGAATCACACTGCTTGGATTTTATTTGAATATATTTTCTTATGCACAAATCTTATCGATTTATTCACGGATTATTTATTTTCAATTTCTTACAGATTTTTTTTTTTTTTTTCAAATTAATCTCGACGTTTTTAAGTAGCGAGGTTGGCATAGTAACGATTCCCCTTCCAAGGAATATTTTCTTTTTTTTTTTTTTTTTAGTTATTTTGAAAATGCTCGTAGAGATCGAAACGTTAACCAATAAATAAATAATTGTTGTTGTTGTTGTTGTTGTTGTTGTTGTTGTTGTTGTTGTTGTTGTTGTTAATCCAACTGATTACCACGGTTTCTGTCTTACATTCTTTGTTTGCCTATTGCATATCATTCAGTTAGTCCGTTGTTGATTTCGATCTCTATGCTTACCATTCACCATTCATTAATTGTATTGATATTTTTTATTCAAAATCTAATACTTTATTTCAATGGCTCAAATTACACCTTACACACAAATATATATATATATATATATATATATATATATATATATATATATATATATAATGACTACAATCTTAACAAATATGTATAGAGAAAAAGAGATGAAAACATATATAAATTCTATCTATCTATCGTTGTATCTGTATTTAAAAATTGTGTATTTCACTTTTTCACTATTTCAGTTATATACATAGTTTTCCTATGAGTCTATGGATTATTTTTTCAGAACATAAATTATAAAAACATTGCCTAAACGTTTTATTTCTCCAAGCACTAATAATCGCTAAAACTATCGCCGAAAGAGCTTTGAAGAAATAAAATATTCTAAAAAATTTTATGTAATTTATGTTCTGAAAAGGAAAAAGTATTATAAGATCACGTGAAAAAATATGTAAAAAGACTGAGAGAATTTAAGGCAGACACGTTATTTCATGGTAAATTACTTGTCTGCTTAATTTTTTTATATTTGCTCTATATGTATTTATATACATATATATTTAGAGCTCTCTTAGAGAGTTATACACTATATGTGCAGGATACTCCTTTGGATTCTTCTATATCTACACCGCATGCTGATATATATATATATATATATATTCCATTTGTAAACGAGTTATTTCGCGACCTAGGTTTCTGCCATTAGTGATGTCTTCAGTCCTGGGTTGGAAGCAATCGGAGTCTAACCGTACTGATGAGCTGTGATACAGCGAAACAGATCTGTCTGCGGATGACTATATATATATATATATATATATATATATATATATATATATATATATATATATATATTACAAATCGTGAAAGAACTCGTAGATTAAAAACCCCCACAGATCAACCATTACTTTTAAAATCCAGCGTCTTCTAAAATCCAACCTCTTATTAAAATTATTGTCTACCCATTTAAAAAATCTAAGGTCTCACTATGTATCTTATCCAGACAAAATTAAAAAGTTACATATCTAGATCCAAGCCATTCTACCCACTGTCATAACCCAAATATTAAATCTCTATGGTTACATAATTCTCAATTTTGATTGAACAATGTTTACACTCCTAAAGTTCCCAACTACCACTTCCTAATTTTCTAAGAAACCATGAATTCATCTTATATTTTTAAAAATAAATCATTTTCAGCATTTATTTTAACATATCACCTGAAGAAGATTAGTATTGTTCTGAATAATGAAAATTTTTTGTGTAGTTTTATAATGCTTTTATAAACCATTCTAATAACAAAATTACAATATATATATATATATATATATATATATATATATATATATATATTATCCTACGCCTAAAGCACGACTTGGAATTTTATGCACTATGCAATCATCAGTTGCATATTCAATACGCACATGATGATTGCGTAGTGGATGAACATCCGGGTCGTGCTTTAGGCGTAAGATAACATGCATATTATTATTATTTTTTTAATTGTATCACCCCGAGCAAGGCAGTAATGCCACTGATGTGCAGAGGGCTACATAAGAGTAAAAAGATTAAGTAGAAGAGAGTGAAGTGGAAGACGAACCAGTTAGAAGAGAAGGAAGGGAATACAGGTGTGATGACAGTTGCAAAGGTGGAGAGAAAGGAAAGGATCTACGGGGTGGTGAAGAAAGAACTAGAGTCAAGGGGTTAAGAGATGAGTATTGACATTTCATTTAAATTCCTGGAGGTTGTAGCCGTCAGGAAAGCAAGAACATGGAAGCGAGTTCCACTGGCGAAAAGTGCGAGAGAAGAAGCTGCAGGAGTAGAATTGTCGTCTGCATTTGGTTAATCTAACTGTGAATGGGTGGGACCTAGTTGCCAATCTTGTTGCTCGAGGAAACACCTGTTGCAGAGGCACCAGTGACTTAAGTTCGTTGGAGAAGAGGCCATGAAAGTATTTATTTATAATCATATATGCGCGCGCACACACACACACACACACACACACACACACACACACACACACACACACATATATATATATATATATATATATATATATATATATATATATATATATCCGAGTGAGTATAGAATGAGGAGGGAAAAAAGAAAAAAATTTTCCGTCCAAAACATTAATTTAAAACAGTGCTCGATATATGGTGTATAGAGCAGTGAATATTTCTTATAAATAATTCCCCTGAGGAAGTGTTTAAATCCAAACACTGAAACAAACATATGATTGTAGGGAAGAGGACATATCTAGAAGAAATTATGTACATGTTCTAAAACATAATTTATAATATATATATATTCTTAAATTGGAAATATACACGGTGCGATGGTTAAATTGTCACCATTTTATATTTTATTTGTTAATTGATTGTGAGAAAAAAAGCACTATGGCGCTATTCACTGTTTGGCATTCACTCCAGAAGCTCCAATAAGACCATTTTAGAGAGGTTGGGTGTCAATCTGAGGAGAACGCAGAAGATTTGGAAAGAGTCAGATGAGTCTAACGATGATTACGAAGGTATAACAACACAGAAAATTTAATATTAATTTTAAATTAATTTTATACTTAATATCTGTTTTATATTATTTTCAGCTCCGTTCTATTATCAACTCACAAATATTTGTTTATCGGTGTGTACCCGCATGTATACACATATGTATACTTATTTCCATCCATATATATATATATATATATATCCAGGTGAAAAAAAACAAGTTTGCAATTCCGAATTCTCCGGCATTTACCTTTTTTTTTCTTTTTTTTATAAAAGGGCTTAATACAACAAATATTGTAGAGCATAATATAATTAAAGGATGTTTTATGTAAAATTAATATAGTTTGCATTGCGACACGGTATATATATATATATATAAACATTGCATGTTTATATATATATATATATATATATATGTGTGTGTGTGTGTGTGTGTGTGTGTGTGTGTGTGTGTGTGTGTGTGGTCGTGCGCATACAGGCCTGTTTCGCTGTATCACAGTTCATCGGTGCGGCTAGACAACCGATTGCTTCAAGCCGAGATTGAA
>JBBBDQ010002103.1:1285000-1300000 GCA_037127315.1 Ascarosepion bandense
ACTGCAGGGAAAGGAAAGATGCAGGCTTTGAACCGATGAGGACAGGTGGCTAATCCAGGTCCTACAGGTTTGTTTTACACCGTTCCTAGTCCGGCCTTACCCGTCCTTTGAGCAGCAATGACCAAATCAGCTTATTATTATAGCTGTCCTTTCCCTCTCTTCATAAGATTTAGTCCCAATTCTCTTCTGCCTACTGGATTAATATGTGCAATTAGGTTGCGTGCTGCGATGGCGGCTTCGATGGCCAGAAAGCAGGAATAATGTATGCCTTTCCTCTAACGCATACGATTTTAGTTAAGTGGTGAATGAAGAGAGATGTGCTTCCTGGTTACAGTGAGATTACCTATCACTCAATGCACAAGGACAGAACGAAATGACCAAGACTTACTTGGCTCGATGCAGTCAGTCTAGTCTATGATTCTAAAGCTTCACAAAGAATGACTAATTGATTCGTTTTCTACAGCGTATCAATATTTTGCAAATTATTTAAAAGCAGGAAATATTTTTATATTGTAAGATTTTTGTGGGTAAATATTAATGATTTAGTGATCAGTCAGTTAAATGTCATACGTGAAACATGCTTGGGCGATCATGTCTCGAAAGAGACATAACTGACTGGGCAGAAGATTATCCCGCAGTAGGTTGCCATTGCTTTCTGCGGTAGACTAGTTGTCGACCAAGGCTATAGAACCCAATCTGTCCTGTTATTTAACCCATAACTGGAAAGAAGAGACGGATTAATACCTTTCCCAAGGGTATTTGCGCGTAAGTAAATGCAATGAATTCAACTGGAATTCGAACTCGTTCCGAGCCGATATCCACTGGACCACCACGCACATCTTTTTTTTTTTCCACGATACTTAATAATTAACCTATAGATTGAGGAAGAAAAGGTGGATATATCTATAATCATAATTTCATAAACCAACAAGAAATTGTAATGCGGATATAAAATAGGGATCAATTCTATATTACATCAATATAAAAACTGATCCCTCAATTTGTGATTAATGTACATTTTATCTACACTTATTTATAAATAGAACTTTGTCTGTGTCTGTGTCTGTGTCTGTGTGTCTGTGTGTTCGTTACCTATAGACACCGAAATGGCTTAACCGATTTTCTTGAAAATTTACACAGCTGTACTATAAGCGATTGCGAGTGTTCTTAGCTAGGTTTTTTGTCGAGGTACCCCCGATAAATATCAAAAATCGATAATCGAAAAAATCGAGTTATAGAAAGAGCGGTCAGATTTTAATCAAATTTGATACACTCATAGACAAAGACATAAGAAACGATATTCAGAAGTTTCGAGGTTGCAGTTCTTCCAATAGTGCAGAAAATCGATAATATATATATTTATAAACGGCAAGATGTTTATGTGTGTCTGTTTATCCACCTGTATGTCTGTATTTTTTTCAACCCTTTTATTTTAGTTTTTGCTTCGGGTTTGGCTCTAAGTAGGTATAATTGTAGTTCTTAGTCTCAGTCATAATACCATTTACTCAGAGGATTTCTTTAGCCTTCAAAATTCAGTTTACAACGAAAAAAACTTATTTGATATCGATAGCAGGAAATCAAAATTTCAGTTACATCCATTCATTTTTCTTTCAGTCTACGGTTTTGCTTTAACTGGAAACAACTATTGCTTTTTAGTCTTTCGTGCCAACGTCCAAAGAGTCTGAGTTCCAGGACCATGGATTAGTTTTAAAGCTTTCATTACACCCGAGCAACACCGGGATATACTGCTAGTATATTTATATTCCAGATAATCTAATTAAATCTAAAATCATGTCTATGTAGTTAATCCATATTTCATTGATTTATTCAGTTTCTACGTTTTTTTTTTTCTTCACAGCCTTTGAAGATTATTTAAAGCCAGGAGAAAATTTAGATTGTAAAATCTTTTTGGATAATAATAATGATTTAGTAATACAAGTCTTTCTAGTTAACCTATAGCTGGGGTGAGAGGGGGTGGATCCATTCCTATTTGCGCATAAACGAATATAACGACCCCAGAGTGAATTGAACCTCGACTCTCTGATCAACAATTACCCAATGAACTATAATCCATTACACCACCCGCACATCTAAACTTACATCACCTGTTATTAGTTACTCATGGTTACCCATTATGTTACAGACCAATCTTGACGTTGCTTAACTTCGGTTATCGTACGGGAATCAGTTGACATACAACATGAATATTTTCGTAAGTTATTCACATAGATAGATAGATATATAGATAGATAGATAGATAGATAGATAGATAGATAGATAGATAGATAGATAGATAGATAGATTAAGATCGCTTTAGCTCGGTTCACACTCCTCTCCAGTCTTTTGAACAGGAATAGAGATTTATCCGTGGTTTCCTGTTTAGGTTTCCTGTTGTTTTTTAATGTCTTCTTCAAATTTATACTTCTAACACCTGAAATATTAATTTTATTGACTAATTAATTTTTCCTCTAAACAAATGTAAACAGGGTCGCCTATCGTCCGGTCCACAATCCTCCAGGTTTTCGAAGAGAAGTCGAGGTTTATCCCTTTTTTGCGTTTAGGATTGCGTTACTAGTGCCTTCTACAGTGTTTCTAATCTTTTTCACTTCCAGTAACCCCTAAGTAGAAGAATTTGGGTGAATTGATTTTTTTAATGTAGATTGTTAGATAAATAAATAGCTTTTGATTGATATAGGATCGGTTTGGATTAAATTGGTGCAATCTGCGATAGATAAGAGAGATTGAGATAGATAGATAGATAGATAGATAGATAGATAGATAGATAGATAGATAGATAGATAGATGTGAACAGACTGGGATAGATAGATAGATAGATAGATAGATAGATAGATAGATAGATAGATAGATATGAACAAACTGTGATAGATAGATAGATAGATAGATAGATAGATAGATAGATAGATAGATATGAATAAACTGTGATAGATAGATAGATAGATAGATAGATAGATAGATAGATAGATAGATAGATAGATAGATAGATAGATAGATCAAAGTAGACATTCGACTTCGAGCAATGTATTTATTTGTTTTATTCTTAAATATTAGCATTATGGGTGTGTTTTCTTAGTCCTGCTATGGCCTTACAGTCTCTTGCACAAATGTGGCAACGTCAGGCGTCTTTTTGCAGTTATTGTTACAGTCATATTTTTGTGAACTTTCATATGACGTTTTAGTTCACAAGCTGAGGCACATTATTTCCGTTGTGAATACTTTCACTTCTGTGTCTCTGGCGTCTTTGATGTCTTTTAGTCCTGCGCCACTTAGACAGATGCGATTCTTTTCATTACAATATAAAAACAACATTTTCAGCGAAGAATCATCAAGGACGGCCCTCGTTAGTTTTTTGTTTGAATTTTTTGCTTTTTTTTTTTCTTTTTGCTTTTCTCAAAACTATTTTGTTCAAACTCCCTCTTACCATTACGCGCAGCTTCCTTCCAGGATGAGTGGTTCAAAACTATCTTCTCCCAATTATTTAATAGCAAGGCCATCCGTGCTGTTTATATTTGAGTGGAAACGAGTCTAGAGGAACAACTATGAATTTAAGTAGTTTCATTTGGTAAAAAGATAAATAACGCCACAGCAGCACCTAATGTGGTGAGTCTGTGACTCTATGTTAATACACATACGTATATATATATATATATATCCGCAGACAGATCTGTTTCGCTGTATCACAGCTCATCAGTACGGTTAGACACCGATTCCTTTTTAACCCAGGAACGTAAAATATCTGGTATTTAAGTCAGGTAAATTTCGATAGAGGCGAACTCAAAGGAACTCAATGTTAAATTTATTTATTTAATTTAACAGAGAAATGCAATCTAGGAAAAGTTTTCGATATTCTACAATTTCATGTGTAATACGTATTTCGCAGACAAACCTGCTGCTCGTCAGACCCAAATGATACTTGTATCATTTGGGTCTGACGAGTATGAAATTGTAGTATAGTCTGACCCATGAAATTGTAGAATATCTAAAACAATTTCTACATTATATATATATATATATATACATACATACATACATATATATATATATATTTCTTTATTTTAAATCCAAAAGCATGAGAAAATACGTTAATTCGAAAACCCGATCTTATTAATATTCATTTTATAATTATTAAAATTGATCAAAGTAGAGGGCTCGATGTATGTTCTATTTACAGAGCCAAATATATAAATATTAAACAAAAATTCTCGCTTCATCAGTAACAGTGTAAAACAAAACCTTTATACGTCAATACAGGTTTTGTTTTCCACTGTTGCTGATGAAGCGAGAATTTCCTCGCTGAAATGGCCATCCAACGGAATTAAATTGCGAAATTTTAGTTTAACACACACACACACACACACACACACACACACATATATATATATATATATATATATATATATATATATATATATATATATATAAAGTTTGTTTCGTATTTGTATATTATACATTATTTGGTACAAATTTAATCGGAAATATATTTCGTTTTTTCATTCACGCACACATTCATACAATTAACCACCCATAATTTTCTCATAGGCATTTTTAAAAACTGTCCATTGCTGTATACTTTCGCACGCATACTTATAAGCAGACAAGCATTCCCATGTACGCTTACGTTTAGAATAAACGTCTATTGCTTTATTATACGTGACAAGTATATATAGAATTAAATCCCAATCAACATTCTAATAGAATGTCTATATGTTGTTGCTTTTTTATTTAATAACAAAATTAAGTTCGTGACTTGTAAACAAATCTCTAAAGAAACTTAGTGAAAACTGTGTTAGATTAAAGACAGTTTTTCTACCTGTTCTTTATGTATTCTATCATATATATATATATATATATATATATATATATATATTATGTCGTTGAAGACAATAAATTACTTTCTTTTACTTCCAGTATTTTCCAGAAAGGGCTGTTTGTTATCTTAAACTAAAGTTGGTGAAGGAGTGCCTGTGAATATAAAACCGTTGCTTTTAAATTCCCGCCGAAATATATATATATATGTGTGTGTGTGTGTGTGTGTGTGTGTGTGTGTGTGTGTGTGTGTGTGTGTGTGTGTGTGTGTGATAGATAGATATTGAATATATGGATTGAAATCCAACGATGATAGAATAAGTAAAGAATAGGTAGGAAAAGTGTATTTAATCAAATATGTTTAACTTTGTGAAGTTTGTTCAGAGATTTCTTTACAAGACACGAATTTGAAAATATTTAGAAAATTTTCTAAAACTAACAAAGAGGCAGAATATTGGATATATAAGCCCCAACAAACGTGTATTAGAATATACACTGACTCTTTGTTGTTTTTAAAAACTTCTAAAATAATTTAAATTCACGTCTTCTAAACAAATATCCGAAGAAACTTAGTAAAGTTAAACATGTTGGTTTAAAGACACTTCTCCTACCATTTCTTTACATATTCTATCATATATATATATATATGTGTGTGTGTGTGTGTGTGTGTGTGTGTGTGTGTGTGTGTGTGTGTGTGTGTGTGTCCGACCTTTTTCTTCTTTCAGCTTTCCTCAAACACTTAAGCTGAGTCCTTAAGTACCAACCAGCCAAACATTCAAACTAAATAAATACATAAATAAAATAACAACTTTTATTCTTCACTTTTTTATTTTACAATTTGTGGTAATTAGTCTATCTTGCGTATGCCACGTATATAGAATGGAATTGCTGACAATCTCTCGGCCTTTAGATTTTTTCTCAACGTCTCAAATCGAACTTTAATCAGCCTTGCACTTAACTGGGTGATTACTCAGACTTTAGAGGCCATCTCTTGGCTGAAACGTACAAGTGTTAATCAAACCGCCTCTTTGAAAGGCAATTCATATCTCGAGGCCTGAATTCTTGGTTCCGCGAGATGAAACGTACTCTTCTCAAACCTGACACTTAGGCCAGAATCTCACACCTTTTGGTATTTCGTCCTTCCTCCAGCTCCTTTGGTCAAACCAACGATGGTGAGATATTTTGCCCGTGTGTCTGTCGGAACGTGATTCACTGTTCATGAATGTTAACTTGCGAGATTTTGCTCCCACGTGTCATTGGCATTCATGAAAGAAAAAGGTAATAATAATTAATTTTTGATTGGTAACTACAGATTTGATTGGTAACTACAAATTTGATTGGTAACTACAGATTTCCCAATATGAGCCTGAAATTTTTTCGTCGGGACTTAATTTGAAAAACTGATGTTTCATTCATAAACTTTATGCGAAGCTATTTGTTTCTGGAAAATATTAGGCTGTCGAATTCCCCACCATTCCTGACTCGGTGTTATCAAGACGATTATTTAACTAGATGGGTATTGTAAGATTTGCTATTTTATGTGTGTATTTGCTGCTGCTGATTTTGTACAGGATTTGATACAATCTCGGATGCAAGCATCAAATATGTAATCAGAATAATCATAATAATAATAAAAAGTCTCTTTCAGGCAAATATTATACAGAATAATGTGGATCCAAAATGCAGTTTCTGTGATAAATACCAAGAAACAATAGACCATATAATCTCAGGATGTTCTATACTTGCCCCAAATGAATATAAAAATCGTCATGATAGAGTGGGGCAGGCAATAGTTACATTGGACAATGTGCAAACACTATGCAAAATATGTGAACAAACACTGGTATGAACATCACCCAGCACCGGTTACAGAAATAGAAGATGTCACTATTCTATTGGATTACACCATCTATACAGACAGACATATTGAAGCAAATAAGCCGAACATTATTGTTAAAAACCAAAAAAAAAAAACTTGCTTATTAATTGATATTGCTTGTCCAGGGGATTGTAACATAGCAACCAAGGAATTCGAAAAAACTATCAAAATATAAAATCTTGGAAATTTAAATAGAAACAATGTGGAAATTGAAAACAAGTGTCGTGCCAGTGATATTAGGTGCACTTGGAATGATAAAAATGGAACAAAACAACACATTGAACGAATCTCTGGAAACCCCAGCTTAAGAGACATACAAAAATTGTCTTGTTAAGTACAGCCCACACACTAAGGAGAACTTTGTCTATGTAACGCTTGGGATGTTAGGGGAAATAGAAAAAACATGAAATGGAGCCATAACAACACACCACGACATGCCTTAGGTCTTCTCGCAGACTTGGTAGGTAGTGCGACCATAGCAGGAATTGAAATATGATGAAAAATGAGGACATAATATTTATACATAGACACAGTTGTCAGTTGGTTACTGTCCAGATTAAAAAATCATTGGGAACTCTTTTCGACATTTGCAGCATGTGCTACGCCGAGGCAACATGGGATTTGAGTTAACCTTGTCTTAAACTGGTTTCCATCCACGGCTAAAGAACCCAGTTTACTCTGCTATTCAACCAATATTAGTGGCGGAAGAAATAGATTTCTTCTTATCCCAAGGGTATTTACAGGAAAATGAAAGTGACGAACCTACTTGGAATTCGAACTCGGATCGCCAATTTCTCGTAGCTATTGCCCTAACTGCAAATCTAATAATAATAATAATAATAATAATAATGTGCACGAAGTAATAAAACGCAACTTTTCTAAAGAATGAGCACACAATGCAATGTCCCTATACTATGAAATGGCAAAATAGTAAAGGCCACAAAAGAAAGCATCCATTCGAAAATATTTTTTTAAAATTAGTTATTACTAGCAGTATAGCCCGGAATTGCTCGGGTGTAATGAAAGCTTTAAAACTCATCAAACTCTTTGGGCGTTGGCACGAAAGACTAAAAAGCAATAGTTGTTCCCATTTAAAGCGAAACCGGAGACTGAAAGAAAAATGAATGGATGAAAGTCAAATTTTGATTTCCTGGTATCGATATCAAATAAGTTTTTTTCGTCGTAAACTGAATTTTGAAGGCCAAATAAGTCCTCTGAGTGAATGGTATCATGGCTGAGACTAAGAACTATAATAATTATACCTACTTAGAGCCAAACACACACACACAGACCCACACAGACACACACACACACACACACACAGATACACACAGACACACAGAGACACACACACAGACACACACAGACACACACACACACACACACAGGCACACAGACACACAGAGACAAAGTTCCATTTATAAATAAGTTTAGATATGTTTATTTCTATTCGTTTTTGTCACAGCTTCCAGATCAGAATTCTTCGATCGTTCGTAAAGAGGCCGGATCAGAAATAAAGAATAAACCATCAGTAAGAGTGAACTCGTTCCCTTTATCCTTAGAAGCTGAGCTTTCGGAGATACAAGTCAAAACGAAAGCGATATGGTTAAACTTAGATTATATTTATTTGTTGACATTTTTAGCCAACGCTGATACGAGAAACAAGTAATAGATATGCAAATCACGTTTCGCTCGAAGTTTATTCTTTTTTGCATCCACGCAATCGGAGAATGTCATTTGGGAAGTTGCGATACAAAGAAAAAGAAAAAATGAAAGAAAAGGCGATTTAAAAACAACAATTACTCACACAGTGTTTAGCGATAATAAAAACACCTAATTTTTCAAAAACAAAAAAAGACAAAAAAAGAACAAATAAATATCATTTTGTAATCAGGTAAAAAGAAAAGAAAGCAAAATGCGGAAGAAACACATGCGAGAAGTGAACATTTTCGGGCATATTAGAAAATACAACCTGTATAGAAAAACAATTCTGAGAGAGCTAGAAGTCCTGTCAGGATTCGACGTTGGAAGCTTCTTCTTCTTCTTCTTCTTTTCCTTCTTTTCCTTCTTCTTCTTCTTCTATGTGCCCTGTCCCTTCAGGACGTAGGCGATTATGGCTTTCCACTTTTCCCTATCGCTGTTGGCTCTGAGCACGCCTTCTCCTATTACACCATGCAACCCTCGTTCCTCATCCACCTGATTAGGTACTTCATATATGTTATCCGCTGCTTTCCCCTGTCTCTTTTTCCTTCTATCTGGCCTGTTAGTATCAGGTTCTCCAAGCCCTCCTTCCTCATTGCATGTCCCAGGAACTTCAGCTGTCTCTTCCTGATGCTCAGTATAAATTTCCTTTTTGTTTCCATCATTTCTAAAACCTCATCATTGCTCACATGCTAGATCCATGAAATTCGCAGCATCCTTCTGTAGAACCACATTTCAGTTGCTTCAGGTTTTTCCTTCATCTTCGAAGATATTGTCCCACATTCACTGCCATATTGAAGGACGGACAGCACGTAGCAATCCAGTACTCTCTTCCGTGTTTCTAGCGAAATTGTCCTGTTTCTTAATACTTTACTCAACTTCTCGAATGCTTCCTTCGCCATGCCAATTGGCTTTCGGATCTCTGTGTCGCACTTTCCGTCTTCTGTTATAACACTTCCCAATTGGCAGCTACTATCTCAATAATATGAGATACGCAGGTGACACAATGTTGATAGTAGACACGGAAAGGGAAATGCATGACCTTCTAAAGAATGTAGCAATGGAAAGCGAGAGGAAAGAACTAAACATAAATTTCAAGAAAACTGAAGGTCATCAGCAAAAAAGAGGTCCCCAAAATGCCAATTTCTGGTTGGGGATACAAAAATTAAACTGGTGCAGAAATTTAAATAACTGGTAAGTGTTCTGGTTAGGAAGAAAAGTGTGACACTGAGATCCGAAGGCGCATTGTCTTGGCCAAGGACGCATTTCAAAAACTAAGCACAGTATTGAGAGACTAGAAGATTTCGTTGGAAACAAAGAAAAGAGTACAGGACTGTTATGTGATGTCTGTTCTTCTATATAGTAGCGAGTGCTGGACGATCTCCTCAAAGATGAAGGAGAAACGGCGAAGCAACATAAAATTTGGTTCTACAGAAGGATGCTGAGAATACCATGGACCGAACATATGAGTAATGACAAGGTTTTTAGAGAGGATTCAAACGAAAAGGAGACTTATACATAACATCAGGAAGAGACAGCTAAAGTTTCTAGGACATGTAATGAGGAAGGGGGGTTTAGAGAATCTGTTACTCACATGACGGATAGAGGAAGAGACAGGAGAAAGCAACGCGAGACATACTTGTTGGGCTTGAGTAAGTGGTGGGGGGTTGGAACGTGGTTTGTGAGAGATACCAAGAGGAAAAGTGTTAAGTACAACAAAGTGTAGGGATAAGATGAGGTCGATGATAGCCTACGTCCTGAAAGGACACGACACATGAAGAAGAAGAAGAATCAAATAGAGAAAGGAGCACAATAAATAACGAAATGGTTGGCCCACCTGAAAAATTCTTTACACTATGTATGGACATGTGATTCAAATCTAAACTTATTTATAAATGGAACTGTGTGTGTGTGTGTGTGTGTGTGTGTGTGTGTGTGTGTCCGTTACCTATAGACTCCGAAACGGCTGAACTGATTTTCTTGAAAATTTACACACTTGTACTATAAGCATCTGCGAGTGTTCTCAGGTAGGTTTTGTGTCGAGGTACCACCGATAAATATCGAAAATCGATAATCGAAAAAATCAAGTTATAGAAGGTGTGGTTCGATTTTAATCAAATTTGATACACTCATAGGCAAAGACATAAGAAATGATATTCAGAAGTTTCGAGGTTGCAGTTCTTACAATAGTGCAGAAAATCGATAATACATATATTTATAAACGGCAAGATGTTTATGTGTGTCTGTTTATCTACCTGTATGTCTGTATTTTTTTTCAGCTCTTTTATTTTAGTTTTCGCTTCAGGTTTGGCTCTAAGTAGGTATAATTGTAGTTCTTAGTCTCAGTCATAATACCATTTACTCAGAAAACTTATTTAGCCTTCAAAATTCAGTTTACAACGAAAAAACTTATTTGAGATCGATACCACGAAATCAAAATTTCAGTTACATCCATTCATTTTTCTTTCAGTCTAGGGTTTCGTTTTAACTGGAAACAACTATTGCTTTTTAGTCTTTCGTGCCAACGTCCAAAGAGTCTGAGCTCCAGGACCATGGATTAGTTTTAAAGCTTTCATTACACCCGAGCAACGCCGGGCTATACTGCTAGTATACGTTAATATGGATTCCAAGAAGGAAAAACAGCACTCCACTAAACAATCTATGAGTTCGATTTCAAAAGATTCTTACCCAAACACTTACACAATTGTTTGCTTTACGGCTTATCAACCTTTTGAAGGTTATTCAAAGCTAGAAAATAATTTTAATATGATAAAGGCTATATAAGAACCAGTATGTATTGCTGCTTTACCCATAAGTTGGGGGAAAAAGATAGATTCGTAACTTTCTCAAGGGTATTAACACGAATGTAAGGAATTCAACTGGAATTCGAACTCGGCTCTCTGAATTCACCATCGCTAACCATTACTTCACAGTCCTCTTTAATCTTAGTTTTTTTTTTTATTTATTTCACCCCAAGTAAGTCAGATTTACTGCCACTGTTGCGCAGGGGGTTATATGGGGGAAAGTGATGAGAAAGAGGGGTAGGTTATAGGGGGTGTCAGGAGAGTAATAGAAGGATGAGAATGTGATGGGGGTGGAGTGGATAGAGAAATGTGGATAGAGAAAAGAGCTTGAGAGAAATTTGAAATTATTTGTTTGAACATTATTTTTGATCGATAGTTGTATTTAAGTAGATATTCTGTTTTTATAATCAAACGGTATATATATATATATATTTATTTCTACCGGCCTGATTATTTACTATAAATTTGGGTTACGAAAATATGTGTCATTCGGCAGGATTCGAACCTGCGGTTATTTGCGTGAATCGAAAATTGTGTTATATAGGCCTTGTTTGACCGTTGGTCATTCTTGGTCGAGAGGTCTAAGACTCGCCAGATCAATTGGTGGATTCCCCTATGTCAATAGGGGTCTCAGGTTCGAATCCTGCGGAATGACACATATTTTCTTCACAACAATTTATCGTAAATAATCAGGCCGGTAGATATATATATATATATATATATATATATATATATATATATATACTGTTTGATTATAAAAACAGAATATTTACTTAAATATGAGTATCGATGAAAAAGAATTTCATAAAAAATTATATATCGCTTTCCCAAAGTACAAATTTGGAATATTTTTTGAGGTCGAAGCGTCATCGCGAATGCTCGTCATCTATTTCAGTACTTTCGTCTTGTAGCAATTCGTTTCGTAGAATAGTAATTTTTTTTTTAATCGTTTCACCCCAAGCAAGTCATTCCACTGCCACTATTGCGCAGGGGGTTACATGGGGGAAGGTGGTTGAGAAAGAGTGGTTAGATATAGGAAATGTCAGAAGGAGGGTGATAGACGGGTAAGGATGTAGATGGGAAGAGTGTTTGAGAGAATGGATGCAAGTTAGTGTGTTAGGAGGTGTCTGTTGACCTTACATTTAAACTCCTGGAGATTGTAGCTGTCGGGGAAGTATGTATGTGGAAGGGAATTCCACAGGCAGGAAGTGCGAGAAAAGAAGTTGTTGGAGTAGAAATTGCGGTTACATTTTATCGGCTTCACTGTAAAAGGGTGGCACTAGTGATCTAAGTTCATCGGAGCAGAAGCCGTGAAAGTATTTATAGAAGAGGCACAGGGAAGCCACATCACGCCGGTGAGAGAGTGACTACAGGCGGTCTGCCAAGTATCATATTTCAGATTCTTCGCTGGATTTTGTCAAGAACCCCGAGGAGAATAGCAGAGGCACCCGACTAGATGTGGCAGCAGTATTCAATACACGGGCAGATGGTAGATTTATATGTGCAGGATAGATTCAGACGGTAATGGCGGAAAAATGTTATCAACTTCGTAGGATTAACATTTCTGCTAAAAAAGACGAATCCAGCTCGGACAGCGGTATGAAGTTCGCAATCAAAAAATAGGCCAAGAAAAAGATAGAAGAAAAATAAAAGGAATTAAATTATCGAATAAAGAATTTATCAAAACACCGAATAAAAACAAACCCAAACATACAACTATCTTGTAACAGATTCCACGAAGAAAATGATATTAAAAAAATAATAACAAAAAAAATTGATTCAACAGCAGAAACATAACAGAACAAATTAATACATGATCAATATTTATTAAAAGACATTCGTGTCCCTTCTTAAACTAGACATTGAAATAACTGTGAATTTTGTGTTAGCGTGATGCCATTAAAATATACAGAAAAAATTACAGTTCCATCGAGCCAATTGTTTTAGCGTAATTTGTAAATAAGTATAAAACATTAAAAATAAATTACCTAAGGGAGTTATTAAATTACGAAATCGCTTCCTTGAATTTTGTTAATCAACTAGAGAAATTTTCCTGATCTGCCTGCACTCTTTTCCGTCAGCCATAATCGCACATTGGTGATACTTTTGTAATAATTAACAATAATAATTAAACTCAGCGGTAATTAGCATTTGCAAATGATTGCAATAATATTTCTATAAATAGGAAGCAACTTGATTTCACCGAACGGAAGCTGCCGAAGGCGGCAAGCAATCGAATAGTCGCAGTAATCTTTTCCATTAAGCGGTTTCTTGGTTACGACAATGACACAGTTGTAAAGCGTTTATAACACTGAATTTATTATCTTAGACGAGACCAATATGCATGGCTAAGGAAAACGTTAAATAGCATTGAAAATGACATGAACAAAAATAAAGGTTCGTTTTTATGAATCCTGAACAAAATTTTAAATAATTCTGAAAATATTTTCATGCTTCTAATCTTTTTACTTTATGATATTTTGGACAATGGTCCTGAAGAAAGAAATGAAAAATGTTGAAAAAAAAGGGGAGAGAAAAAAAACAAACAAACTAAAAAGAAAACAGAACGTGTTTCAAATAAATATATTTAGCATCGGAAAAACTAGACAATGTTTTCTTTCTTGACTCTCACAATGGAAAAATAAAAAAAAAACTTTTTTGAACTTATCACAGTTCATAGGTTATTCAAAAATGGACTCGTCGTTTGGAGAATGGGAAATGAGAATTTTTTCGTCCCCCCACCTTCTCTCTCTCTCTCTCACCTTTTTTCATTTCTTTCTCCCTCTACTGTCTTCTTTCTCTTTCCGTTTCTCGGTCTTTCTTCCCTGCCTTGCTCTTTCTTATTCCGTCTTTCAGACTTTTACACTTTCACAATCTCTTTTTCTCTTTCTATTTTTCTTTTTCTTTCATTCTTTCATTTCTGACTTTCTTTTCTTTTTTATTTTGTCTCTCGCCTTTTCTTTCTCTCTTTATATTTTCAGAATTCCCTCTCTCTCTCTCTCTCTCTCTCTCTCTCTCTCTCTCTCTCTCTCTCTCTCTTGCAATTCAATTTTCTCTCTTCTCCTTTTCTTTTCTTCCTCTCCTTCCTTACACTTTCTTTACTGCTCACACTCTCACTTTCTCACTCTCCGTTCTTCTCCCTTACTACCCCTGTTTTCTATCTCTTTCTTTCTTTTCCATTCCGAGAGACAATAATTAGTGATTGTAATCTTTCTAATTTTTCTTTCTTTCTTTCCTTTACACACACACACACACACACACACACACACATATATATATATATATATATATATAAAGCACACACACATATATATATACGTTTTTCTCTTTCTATCTCTTTTTCTTTGTCTCATTCTCTTTTTCTCTGTCAATCTCTTTCATTCTATCTCTCTCTTCAACTCTGTTTTTCACTTTTTCTCTTCTCTCTCTCTCTCTCTCTCTCTCTTTTCTATTGAGAAGGAGAAAGGGAGAATGAGAAAGAGGAAATTAAATATTCTTCCTTTCTATCTAAACCTTTTTATCGCCTTTTGTTATATCTGATACTCTCTCTCTCTTTCTCTCACTCTCTCTCATTTTTATTCATTACCATTTTCTCTCTTTCTCTCTCTCTCTCTCTCTCTCTCTCTCTCTCTCTCTCTCATTATATTCTTCTATTTGGACTTGGTATCTTCTATAAGAGTAATTTACAGGCTGCCGTTAATGAGTTCGAAAATACATCGCTTTGTGTTAGTTGTTTGCAAGCTAGTTTGACAAGCCAATACAACTGCAGTGAGTTTGATCCTCACTAGGTGC
>JBBBDQ010002103.1:1305000-1437347 GCA_037127315.1 Ascarosepion bandense
ATATTTATTTCTTTAAAAATGCAAAAAAAAATTTACAAAAGGGGATGGGGGAAGGTTTATCATCATCTGTCTTAACTGAAACTTGGCTAGCGAGAATCATTGACCCAAACAATCTCTACAATAATCATTACACCAAAATACTATATTCTTACTTACCATTCAGTCTACAACCATCATAATTTCTTCGATTCTATGAAGTCCTAACTAACACCCATATGTACACTTTGTCTGATGGGGGTGGGGAATAACAACATTTAATAATGAAAACTTTAATCGAAACAAATTACATAATACTCCTACATACCAATAATGTATTTGGAAGGGTGGAGTTAATAGATCTTCTGACATAGCAATACCGCATTCAGAAGGGTGGAGGTAATAGATCTTCTGACATAGCAATACCGCGTTCAGAAGGGTGGAGGTAATAGATCTTCTGACATAGCAATACCGCATTCAGAAGGGTGGAGGTAATAGATTTTCTGACATAGCAATACCACATTCAGAAGGGTGGAGGTAATAGATCTTTTGACATAGCAATACCGCATTCAGGAGGGTGGAGGTAATAGATTTTTTGACATAGCAATACCGCATTCAGAAGGGTGGAGGTAATAGATCTTCTGACATAGCAATACCGCATTCAGAAGGGCGGAGTTAATAGATTTTATGACATAGCAATACCATATTCAGGAGGGTGGAGGTAATAGATCTTCTGACATAGCAATACCGCATTCAGAAGGGTGGAGGTAATAGATTTTCTGACATAGCAATACCACATTCAGGAGGGTGGAGGTAATAGATCTTCTGACATAGCAATACCGCATTCAGAAGGGTGGAGGTAATAGATTTTCTGACATAGCAATACCACATTCAGAAGGGTGGAGGTAATAGATCTTTTGACATAGCAATACCGCGTTCAGAAAGGTGGGATTAATAGTTCTCATGACATAACAATACTGCATTTACAAAGTGGAGGTAATAGATTACCTGAGATATTTTGGGAGTATTGATTCTCTACAAAAAATAAAAAACAAGACATTAACTAATTTCATTAATATGACATACGGTAGTGGAAGCCCAGAGAGTCGGTAAAGGACAATTGGATAGATATGTGAAACACATACATCCGCCTTCCCATTTAAAGAAAGATTTCCCCGAAACCCCAGACGTATTGCGCACTCGATCTTTTCCTGCCTCTCCAGCCAATTCATTTGTAGCAAAACACCGGGACCGAACTAGTCGAGGTTCATCCAGAAGAAAGACCTAACACTGTGGATCTTGGCCCCAGTCATTGTATCGTACTCCTTATCTCTTTGCTGCTACAAGAACCGAAACTTCATCAGCATAGGTAAAGAACCCGCCCGAGTTATAGCCTTCAGGTAAGGAGATTCCGTGTAAGGCCAAATTCGCCTTTCACTTTTAAAGGAAAGGCTTCAACGTAAGGCAAAAGCGAAAGCAGACAACCTGGACAAATAACCGGCTCTTATCGAACCCCATTCACTTCTACCACTGGAAGTTGGGTCCTGGTGCAAAAATACGGCACCAAACTAGCGGCCGAATGAACAGCCTCCAAAAAGCGATGCTCGACCATATCGAATATTTTGGACTGATCTAAATTGATCAGCGCGGCTTCACTCCCAAATGAAGGTTGTCCTGAATATCCCTACCATTCACAACACCAGTCTTCTCAGAATAAATCAGACTAGACAGAACAGCCTACAAAGGGCTGGCTAAAATCTTGGCTAAAATTTACATTTCTGTATTTAACATCGTCAAAGGCCGAAATTCACCTATCCCATCCCAAACGTTCTTATTTTTGCTTAGCTTCTTGTGAAGCGTTGAGGTATAGACCTCTGCTTCATTCAGTTGTTGAAAATCAGTTCCATCAGGTGAATAAGAACGGGTGACTTCCTCAAGCCCAATTCATAAGGAGGACCACCTAATCCCGCAGTTTTGTTCCGATCAAACGGTTTCAACGCTTCCCAGATCTCAGATTCTGTAACAGGTCCCTAACAGACAGCCGCTTCAACGGTCACAAGGCGGAGACAGTCGGCTAAATAGGCAATAAACAGAACTGGAGTACAGGCCGGGCTTCCCTGGTGAACAGATCCTGAAAGTATTAATCACGAAAAGAATCGTATATGCCCGCGTTTTATGTGACGCGAGATATGCTTATTGAATGTATTTCTAACTTCATTTGTACACAGTCCAGCGGTCATATTTGTTTCCTCCGAGGACTTTTTTTAACCAAGCCCTAACTGCAGGAGCATGTTTCTTTTTGATAAGCAAGGAAGCCAGCTTTGCACTAGCTAAGGCTACTTCCCTAGTACCACGGAATTCAATCGCCCGATCAATTTTTGCCTCGCATAGCATTTGTTCTGCTAATCTCGCTAGATTGAGTCTGCATCTATAATCAGCAGCAAACGACCTAATTTTAGATTTTAATAAAGATTACCACTTATTCCAAACCACAGACCCTGCCAATTCCTGCTGTAGCATTAGTAGCAGCTGATCCTTGAAATCTCGCTCACCAAATAATGATTCGTTCAACTTTCAGTAGCCAGCCATCTGTCTTAGCCTTTATATTAACTCTGCTCTATCCAGTTGCTGAAACTCAATTCCAGCAAAGGAAAAAGGACGGGTGCTGTCTTCAAGTACGATTCGTAGGGTAGACTATCTAAACCCGAAGATTTATCACGGCTAACCAGATTCAACGTTTCCCAGATTGCAAGTCTGTAATGGAAATTTTGCACCCAGCCGCCTTAAGGCGGAGAAAAGTCAGCTAAGTAAACTGTTCCAAAAAGTAATCACGAAAAGCCTTACATATTCCCGCGTTTGTAGTTAAGGTCTGATTATACAACAATATGACTCACAAAATATACCGATAGGAAACATACCTAACTACCTCTGCACTCAATTCAGTGGCCATATTTGTTGCATCGAATAACATTTTTTTTAACCTAACTCTAACATAATCTTCGTCCTTCTTGATAAGCAAGGAGGTCAACTCTAAGCTACGACCCCACTATTACGGGATTTATTCACCCGTTCCACCTTTTCCTCTACTGCCATTTGTGCTGCTAATCTAACTAGATTGAGTCTGCAACTATAATAAGCAGTAAACTTCCTAAATTTAGATTTTAATTTATCTCATCACTTATTCCCAAACACAGCCCCAGTCAATTCCCGCCGTAGCTTCAGTAGCCGCTGATCCTGGAAATCTCGCTCACCAAATAATGACGCGTTCAAGTTTACCCACAGCCAGCCTATGATCCGAGTAAATATTGTATGAAAATTGGGAACCTTAAGAGACCTACAATTACTCTCTTAAGCAAAACACGATTGAGGAAGCTAGAACGCAACACAGCGCCGAGCTCTCCCTATTTGATCAAGTCTACACTACCCACGACGATCTACAATATGATACTTACCAGAATTCGGTCGAGGTAGATAGAACGCACTCCTGAGCGTCCATTCCAACATTCTGACAAACATCGTAGACAGAATGTATTCATAGTTGTGAGCGAGTTGAAAACTGACTACACAACCCGAAACGTTGAAGATCACGAGTGTGCCTCACCTGGGCATTCATACTAGCTAACCAGAATTCCATTTTCAGTCTGATTAGGGTTGGGGATACTCATTAAACATGGGTGGTGTGAGAAAATCGACGGTCTGTTATATTGACCTATGGCCCCTCTCACTCATGATGGGGCTATCAAGAGACAGGACACGAATGGACCAAAGGAATATTTACTTTAGGGGATGATCAGAATTGATTTCACCTTTTGATATTGTCTTAATAAAAACAAACAACGGCGGGAACGTGGTGAATGCGTCGTTTGATTTTTGTAACATTACCCAAATCTTTTGAGGTCCCTGTCCAGATCTTACTATGGTCAAGACCCTTTTTTGTTTTAGGGAAAGTCATCAACGTCGTTTCCGTTGATTTCCTTCAGGTTTGGGAGAAATTTTAAGGCATGAATGTGCAATTTTTTATCTGTGTCTTCAAGTGTCACTCGGCACATGTACTCTACGGTATTTTAAGGAGGTTTGGATTTTCTTTTTTCAATCTTGTGTGTGGTTTTCTCGGTTGGTGAACTGCGTTTTCTTTTTCTTTTTTTTTTCTCCCAATTCCTTTGGTTATTTCATTGGTGTAGGTGAAGAGGATGAATTGAGAATAGATACAAACGTTGCCGTTTTTGGGTTGAGGGGTAGAGTTTTGTGAATGGGAACCCTTTTAAGAGTGGTCATTTTGGTAGGGGAGGGAGTTACTGATTTGGTTATGAGTGATGGAGTGATGATCTGCTTATTGAAAGAAGGTGAGGAATGTGCCGAGGTAGAAGGACCAATCTTTTTCACATAAGTTTTCTGATGTTTTTTTTTATTCATAATCGTTTCCTTTAGGTGCTCCAATTTTTCAAACTTCTCGGAGCTTGGCTCGTATCGGTGTCTTCGTTGTTGGGTCTTTTCCGTATAGGCGGTCGGGGCATCGTCTTGGAATTGTTAGAGGGAGTGGCTGTGTGTGCATTTTGACATGATGATTTCTAGTGACTGAGGTTCCGCAGTCTAGAGCTTTTACCAAAGACCTGACATTCTTTCTTTTCCTTCCCGCAACCGCACAAGCGGCAGACAAAATCTTCGGGGAATGAGGGACGCGAAATAGACCCAATTCTTGTCTCTGACATGCCCATTACAAACGAGAAAAAATAACAGGGAGATTTTAGTCGGGTCAGTCAGTTAAGTGCCATACTCGATACACGCTTTGGGCGATCATATCTCGAAAGAGACATGACTGACTGGGCAGAAGGTTATCCCGCAGTAGGGTGCCATTGCTTTCTGCGGTAGACTGGTTGACGACCAAGGCTATAGAACCCAATCCGTCCTATTATTTAGCCCATAACTGGAGGGAAGAGACTGATTAATACCTTTCCCCGATTTCTCGCTCCGAGCCGATATTTCGAAAGCCTTCTTCTCTGTACAGGAAGAAGAGAGGTGACAAGTCTCTCCAAACTACCAGCAATTTGATTTACAGTCGGTTACAATGACCAGCATTTTTAACCCTCTACATCCAGAAAGTTGAAGATGTTGGTGAAGGCTTTACTGCAAATTATAATGTTGAAACTCCACATCCTCGTTTAAGTCGTTACCGAAAGCTCTAAGAATCTACTCAAATTGAGCAAGAGAAGCAGCCAAGTGATCCCCTAGGAATAATTATTGGGACCTTAAATATTGATAACTACGCTTGCCCTCATATTGAATTCTTATGATGAGGTCTTTTGTGATAATGTCCCAACTGAAAGCGTCTCCACAGGCGTGAGTAATAATACGTTTCACGTGAGATACATTTTGTTTCTTATAACTCTTTATGATTTAAAACACAGAGATGTCAATTATTTTTTTCTCGGTATTTTTTGTCGGGTGAACAAATTTTGTGAGAACGCTTGTTGACCACAGAGACTGATACAATTCTCCTTTCAACCTTCAGTATTTCCTGAAAGTCTACTAAGATCCCATATACTTTGATACGATGTTCCTAACTTTTGATTTCTCCAGGAACTCCGTCATGTTGATTATACACTTCGGTAGAGACTTACTTCAAGAAGGCGTGTCTCCGGTCACTATAATTTTGTCTTTGCATTTTTGCCGTAATTTTTGTTACCGAACTCAAAATGGCAACACCTTTTCTTGATTTTGACTATTTTGTCCTCCATACATTCCTTGAATATATTTGGACGACGTTTTTGTTTTAGTTTTAGGCAATGGCTACGTTCTCAGGTGGGTTTTTCTTTTTCACACCAAAAATGTTGACCGAAGTTTATCCGCCATTTTGGTTACTTTCAATTACTTCTTTAAACAAAAAACAGGGAAGTAAGTTGGCAACAGATTCAAATTAAATTCTTAAACTGATACAGAACAATAAAGAATTAATTTACTATTACAATAAATGCTGGTTTAACTAATGGTGTTTATACCGTATAAAAATCATAAATTAAAACAAAATCCTTTGAAAAGAAGCAAAAACAAATCGAACAATGAAAAATAGAAAATAAATACAGGCAAAAAAAGATTGACGTAAAAAATAAAAAAGAATAAATTTACAGAAACAACGGAATTAAAAAATGTTTTCTGTTTTTTTCCAATTAAAACCTAAAAAATAGACAAATTACTACAAAAGGAAAATTCACAAAGAGACATGAAAAAAAGAAAATGTTAGGCGTAAAAATGAATTAATTTATTTAAAATTTTAAATTTCTTTAAAATTATCAAATAAACAAAATAGGAAATAAATACTATAAAAGAAAAAATATATGAAACAAGAAACACGTGTAAAGATTTTTATCAATTAAGCAAAATGGCCGACGGAAAACGAAAAAAGAAGGTGAAACAATAAGGTAAAATTCAGAAAATGAAATAGTAAATGTTTAAGCAAAAAAAGATATAATAAAAAAAATAAAAGAAACTGAAAATTAAAATACAATGTACACAAAAAATAAATTAATAAACTTTTGAAACTAGATGTTTCCCTAGCAACAAAAATTTAGAAAAAGACAAGGAGGATAGAAATAAAAATTCAATATAAATCTTCCGCAAAAAATATTATAAAAATATTGTAGAAAATAAAAGATAAACTCAATTTAATGTATAACAGTTTTTTCCCTCAAAAATGTGAGTTCTAATCGGTTAGCAATAAAGATACTTCGTGTGCGTGGCAAGACCAGAATCGGCCTGAGTAAACTTTCATGAACTCAGAACACAAACAGTGTTCTACTGAATATATGTATTCAGGATAAATCCATTAATAGGAATAAATGGATCATATTACATTCTTCCCTGCCTTATGCATATAGAAAACAGAATCCTTTAACCAAGCAGATATTATTTGCTCTATCCGAGGCCGTAGTAAATTGCCAGAAGCATGAAAGGGTTCGTCTTCATTCTTGATCGAACTGAATTTAATCCTCCTGCGTTTTCCTGTATCGGTAGGTGTGTATTCTCGCTTCTGTGAAATCCGTTTTATCACCATTCAAGAGATCAGAGCCCAAGCGTTCCTCATAATCTCCATAGAAAGATAATGTCTCTGTCTCTTCAAAATTCGTTCTCTGTTGGAGCCAAATATCTTAGTGAGACTGTATCTTCCCAGACTTTATGTTCTATTCTGTGAAATCCGTTTGTCGCCACTTGGGAGATCAGAGCCCAAGGGTTTCACAAAATCTTCAGATAGAGACAATGTCTCTGTCTCTTCAAAATTCGTTCTCTGTTGGAGCCAAATCTCTTAGTGAGATTATATCTTCCCAAACTGTATGCTCTCTTCTGTTTTGCCGCCATTCAAGAGATCAGAGCCCAAGGGTTCATCATAATGTTCAGAAAGAGCCAATGTCTCTGTCTCTTCAAAATTCGTTCTCTGTTGGAGCCAAATCTTTCAGTAAAACTGTATTATCCCATCGATTCAGGTAACGGACACGCGTATACTAGTGTTGGCATCTAGTGACTCCACTTGATTTACCAGTGTTTTCTTTTTTTTTTTTATTGTCGCGGGTGCCTTTCTGGTAATATTATACCCAGTTTCGAGATCCAAGAAGTTAGAGACGCTCCAGATGAACTTCTTGGAATCGGGAGGAATCGTTCATGAAATGTTGCGTTAATAGCTGTGCATATTAACGTTCTTATAGCATGCAGAGCCTCTGTGAGCAATTTTTCCTAATTCTCTACGGCCATCCTTTATCAGCAGCTGCTAATGTAACAGTTTTCTGATTATTCCGTGTGATTTCTGACATAAATGAAAGCCCTCTGCTCGAATTAATTTATGCCGGTAGCCCGAAAAGTGCAAAATTGGGCAAAGTGTTCGTATGACCGTTGTAGGGAATACATCTGGGCAGGGTATCGCGAAAAGACACCGCGAATATTCGTCTGTTAGTGTCAACACGAAATTTGTTGCGAGTTTTTGACAAAAGCGGACTCTTAAAATCCAGTGCGGTTCTTTGGTAGGGTTGCGTGGCTTTTTATGATTTTGCTTTTGTTAGGATTGTAGTACCTGGGTTTATTTTCAGCGCAAGTCTTACATGATTTGATAATCTCTTTCCCATCCTCCACTGAGTAGGGAATATTTTCTTCATGTAGACAATTCGTATAATACCTGGCTGGCACAAATCTCTATGTAACTTCTTTAATTTTTCTTTGCTAGAAGCCGATCTACATACACGACAGAGGGCGCTAACAACTGCGCTTTCTCTATTGGTGTTGGTATGTTACGTCGAACGAGTAACACGGGAGTTCTGTCCTCCACCTGGTTATCTTCTCATTTTTATATTTTGCTTGTCGTTTTCGCGTTAAACATGAATACTGTTTCTTTTTTCATGATTATTAGCGCAAGTTGAACAAATGTAGCAAGCAGCACCTAAAGTTGTCACTTTTGTACTTGGTGCCCTTGAGAGTATTGTAAAACGCCTTGGAGATATCTGGCATCATTGGGGTGCAGAACTGTGTTGAAGAGTCATTTACTGGAGAAAGGATCTTATCTCTAAGATGCGAGTAGAAGCAGATAGATGACCTTCTTCTTCTTCTTCTTCTTCTTCTTCTTCTTCTTCTTCTTCTTCTTCTCCTTCTTCTTCTTCTTCTTCTTCTATGTGTAGTGTCCTTTCAGGACGAAGGCGATCATGGCCCTCCATGTCTCTCTATCCCTGGTGGCTCCTAGCACGCTTTCTCCTGTAACATCTCGCAGACCCCGTTCTGTCATCCACCTGCTCAAGTCCTTAAAATATGTCATCCATTGATTTCCTCTGTCTCTTTTTCCCTCTATCTAGCTTGCTAGTACCAGGTTCTCTAAACCTTCCTTTTCACCCGGCCGAAACCTCGAAAAATCGGATATGATATCAAATCTAATCAAATAATAATAATAACAATAATAATAATAATAATAATAATAATAAGAAGAAGAAGAAGAAGAAGAAGAAGAAGAAGAAGAAGAAGAAGTTTACTTTAAACGAACAGGTTTTCACTATTTCCGAGCGCGTACATGCTATAACTGTACCATATTTGCGGAACAGGGATGCGGATTTAGTATTCTAATTCAGTTATTTTTCTAATGATCTTTTTGCATTTAAATATTCTTGTCGAAATGTTCTTTTATTTCAAGTGAGTAAGATAGACTTTCCCGTAAATTTCAACGTGTGAGGGCACAAGAGTTCAGTTTAGAATTTAATCCTGAAACTACTCACACAGATGATATGGTTTTAGTGATGAAGGCTTGTGTAGAACAAGCAACAGCTTTCGGAGAAAAGTTGCACAGAATATTTCTTAAAAGTCTTCATGTTCCGTTGTCATGGATTTGTGTCAAAACATGGGGGACGGTAGATGTATTTAAACATGACCTTCTGCAGATTAATTGTTTGATCGATTAGTCTTTTAAAGTTTATAAATCTTTGCGGGATACTTAAAGCCGAGACATATTCCGAATTGTTGGTGGTCGCTTAGAGTACGCATCATTTCTAAGCGATCTCCCCCCACACACACACATCTAAGTACAGACTGAACTGAACTAAAAAAATATTGTTTGAATTTAAAAATTTTCTTTCTCCTGAACTATCTACCACCAAAGTAAGAGCTCCTAGTCTAATCTGCTATTTAATCTATAGCTGGGGGAAAATTGGATTTATATATTTTTTCAGTGATGTTAGAGTTAATATGTCAGAACAAAGTGAACAAAATAGAATTGACTGCATTTTCAACTGGGATCGATGATAACCGTTAGTGTACACATTTACATATGCAAATAGATGTGCAGGTAATGTTAATTTGCATATGGTTCGCTACTTTTGTCTTTCGAGAACAACCGTCTTGGCAAGCACTCATAGGTAAAAAGGCCTAGCGAATCCCCGTCGTAGAAACTTACACGGGTACATCTATGTTTGTTCCACACCTAAAGACCCTAAATGTGGGAAAGAGATTATGATCTCCTGCGGTCACCAGTTTAACCAATGCCAGTAAACCCTAACTCTCAGGTGCTAGCAAAACCATCGTCGACAGCCTCCGAACAGCTTTTACCGAATTTCACGCATGAGTCTTAGGTCAACGTGTGACATGGTCTTCAGGCACTTTCCAAATGGCGCTGCAAACTTGGATCGCCTCCTCAGACCGATAATATTAAGAAGACACCTTCCTGACAATTTGACCCGGGTCACACGACCAGAAAGCAAACGTCCTAACAACTCTGCCAGGCATATACATGTTCGGGTATACAGAAAACAAATCATTTCAATTACAATTTCATGAGGATATTCTGCATTTTTTATGAGAAATATGACAAACTTGCTCAACAAACAAGAATAAGGCTTCACTGTTGAATTTTAACTCGTAGCTAAGAAAGTTGTGCACTTCCAGCTGGTGCTAAGGTTTGCTGTTCGAGTTTGATAAAAGCCAGAATTTTGAGTACTGAATTTGTAAAACAAGAAGTCTTTCTATATTGAAAATGCTAAATTTGGCATTGTGCCGAAGAAAATTAAATTTCGTAGACTAGAGATTGACTATTGTGGCTTTCAAATGTTCGATGAAAAAAAAAATTCTTTCCCGTTAGAATTCATCTTGCGTATTTTAAATGTACCATTCACCCGTGAATTGATTACTGTTGGCATATCTAGCCGGATGCTCCAATTATTCGTTTCAGGATTTTCGACAAATTTCAAAGAAGGACTTGCAATGTCGACTTTAGTCACTTTCACGCGGTCGGTATGTGGCTTCCCTCTGTCTTTTCAACAAATATTTTCATGGCTTCTGCTCTGAGCAGCTTCTTTCCCTTTCAATCTCTAAACGTCAATCGCCATCTTCTCTCTTCTTGATTCCCATCTTTTTCCAATCCTTTCTTCGACATCACCTGTACCTTGTTTTTTTCCGTCATTTTTTCTTTTTTCTTTTTATCTCACCGTCGCCCGCAGCGCACCAGTGGTGATCCTGCCTTACTTGGTGTGAAACGAATATAAAAAAAATGAAATAACATTTCAAGAGTATCTATGTTGTGTGGTTATTTCAATGATCTAATGAGTCCTGGGCTGCACTACCATGTAGCAGTTGCTATGTCGACGGCAAGGAATTGATTGCTAATATCGAAATTTTCAACAGTAACAATGAGCACAGGACTACATAATCAATTATCAAGAAATGATCCATGCATACAAAGTATTTTAAAAATTGTCAAGATGCTACGCTTTGTTCTTTGTGTGAAAAGAGTTATTTGAATTTCCGTCCATACGATGACTCTACAGAAATAGAAAATGGAAGATAGGGTATATGGATAGATGATGACAAAACATGGATTTGATAAGCATGCAATGATGGAAAAGATTATGGGCAATGATAGATATGAACAGAATGAGATAGATAGATAGATAGATAGATAGATAGATAGATAGATAGATAGATAGATAGATAGATAGGAACAGACTGTGATAGATAGATAGATAGATATGAACAGACTGAGATAGATAGATAGATAGATAGATAGATAGATAGATAGATAGATATGAACAGACTGAGATAGATAGATAGATAGATAGATAGATAGATAGATAGATAGATAGATAGATAGATATAAACAGACTGTGAGAGATAGATAGATAGATAGATAGATAGATAGATAGATAGATAGATAGATAGATATAAACAGACTGTGATAGATAGATAGATAGATAGATAGATAGATAGATACATAGATAGATAGATAGAAACAGACTTTGATAGATAGATAGATAGATAGATAGATAGATAGATAGATAGATAGAAACAGACTGTAATAGATAGATAGATAGATAGATAGATAGATAGATAGATACATACATACATACATACATACATACATACATATAAACAGACTGTGATAGATAGATAGATAGATAGATAGATAGATAGATAGATAGATAGATAGATAGAACAGACTGAGATAGATAGATAGATAGATAGATAGATAGATAGATAGATAGATATGAACAGACTGAGATAGATATAGATAGATAGATAGATAGATAGATAGATAGATAGATAGATAGATATGAACTCAGATAGATAGATAGATAGATAGATAGATAGATAGATAGATAGATAGATAGATAGATATGAAGAGACTGAGATAGATAGATAGATAGATAGATAGATAGATAGATAGATAGATATGAACTCTGATAGATAGATAGATAGATAGATAGATAGATAGATAGATATAAACAGACTGTGATAGTGATAGATAGATAGATAGATAGATAGATAGATAGATAGATAGATAGATATAAACAGACTGATAGATAGATAGATAGATAGATAGATAGATAGATAGATAGATAGATAGATATAAACAGACTGATAGATAGATAGATAGATAGATAGATAGATAGATAGAAACAGATGTGAAATAGATAGATAGATAGATAGATAGATAGATAGATAGATAGATATAAACAGACTGTGATAGATAGATAGATAGATAGATAGATAGATAGATAGATAGATAGATAGATAGAAACAGACTTTGATAGATAGATAGATAGATAGATAGATAGATAGATAAGGATAGATAGATAGATAGATAGATAGATAGAAACAGACTGTGATAGATAGATAGATAGATAGATAGATAGATAGATAGATAGATAGATATAAACAAACTGTGATGTAGATAGATAGATAGATAGATAGATAGATAGATAGATAGATAGATAGATAGCAGCAAGTCAGAAATGTATCTCAGGACATTCTCTATACTTTTATTAACTTAATCTTTATATGAATGCTCAACACATTTAAGTGTTTTGGTTTCTATAGTTTTACACTGGTAACCAATCGACCATACTCATAATTACATTTGTATACGTGTATGGGTGCGTAATATATATCTAGGTATCAAGAATTCATTCATTCATATATATATATATATATATATATATATATATATATATATATATTTCTATTAGCAAATATCGCCCGAAAAGTTTTCAAAGCCGTTTGAGTGTTCACGCATGTCGGAAATACGGTTGTCGTCGTGGGCGTTAACTCTATTACCTTTCCTTGGTATCACAGATTCATTGAAACAAATCTCAGTCGACCTATCCTAATAATCACTTTAGTGCGATGCCGATCTATTGTCGACAATATTTATGTCCGGTTTCTGTATCTCCACGCACCTTTGATGTCTGTAGAAATTACATGCGCAAAGTGGTTGATATAAACTCTTATTCCAACACCAAACACAATTTATTTGATCATTGCTACTAGAAAGACACGGACGGTGAGTGATGCTTAGTAAATTAATCTCGAGAACTATTTTATTAAATTCCCTCCTCAGTGAGCGCTCAATACTGTGTCCTGTGCCTGACTAAGCTAAGTTGAATAAATATCAGCAAATACTCAGGGCAGGAAAGGTTATGACACTCTACACCTTTTTGCATTTTTCTGATCAAAGTAGATTTTTTTTTTGTTTTTACTAGATGGTTTTGTTTTAAATTTCCAGGAAGATGTTATCGTTATTTGCAATAGCTATACTAATTCGATACCTGTCGCCTCACTGATAGCAAGATGATTTAATGTCAGCTCCGAACAGTTTTTTCGTATTAAACACTACATTTACCAGAAAATATATTCACCCACAGACCTCAAATATTGAGCTAGAAATTATGATCTCCTGTGGTTACTAGTATAACCAATGCCAATACACCCGAACCCTTGGACTCTAGCAGAACCACCGACAGCTTCTGAATATCTTTTACTGAATTTCATTTATTAGAATTCGGTCAACGTGTGGCATGGTCTTCAGACACTCTCCAAAGTCGTCGCAAATTGGCATAGCTTCCTCAGACCAAAAACGTCAAGTCGCCTTCCTGACAATTCGACCCGGGTCAGATGACCGGAAAGACAAGCTCCTAACAACTTGACCACACATATACATGTTCGTGTACACAGAAAACAAATAATTTTAATTACAGATTCACGAGCGTGTTCTGAATTTTTCTACGAGAAATATGATACAGAATGAGTCTTTAAAGTCCACGAATTATGGTACTATTTTCCTTTTACCTAGTTTTTGTTGCCAGACTCGAAAGGGAAAATCATCCTCGCAACTGTGTATCCACGTCTGCGTGTGGCAATGAATATCTTTAGTGCAATGACAGATGTAAAAATGTTTCGGCAGATTTTAAACTTTCTGCCCATAAAATCATGGTGTTTCAAAATCGCAATTACTGTACAGTGCTATAGGATACAAATCCTATATCGTTCATCAAAAACACAAAATAAATTACACATCCGCAAAATCGGATTCAGACGACTAAAAGCATTTGGAAAAAAACCTTAAGTAAAATTGCCCACCCGCAAAAGGGAATTGAAACGACTTTGGAAAAATCCAACTAAGAAAAAATTCACAAGTCAGTGCGAAAATAAAATTCTGAACCCTGGTTGGATTAAAAACAGCAAATTCATATATGAGGTATTTTCACGTCTAGATGTGAAGAGATGTGCTGGAGCCGGCATCATGAGAAGTTTCGCTATTTAAACAACGACGCTAACCCGTCAAAGTCAGTCAGTCAGTCAGTCAGTCAATGGGTCAGTGAGAGACAGCAGTCCGTTAGATGGAAGCAGTAGCTGACAGCATCTCACCATGTAAAGAAGAAACTTCAAGCTGACTCATCCACACTGCCAATTTTCTTTTCTTCTTTTTCGCTTCACGCCAACCCGGACGTAGGGCACGCTTCTTTATTTGTTTTGCCTTCTATTTCTTTCAAACTGACGCGACCTACTGAAAAAAGAACGGAACAAAGACTTTAGATTCTGCTACTATACAACCATGAACTCTACACTTCTGTGGACATTTTTAATACCTAAACTTCTCTACCAAATTGCATACATTTTCTCAATGAACATTTATCTTTTCGCAAATGTATAAAGTGTTCAGTTAACAAAATTTCACTAATATTTTCCTTCTTACACTTTTGTCATTCTGTAAATAAATATTTGCTTTAATGTACACACGAAATATTTTATCCTTTCACATTTCAACATCCAACCTTCAACCTTCTGATATTTAAATTGTGGAAGACTTCGTACGTGTTTGGCACAAGGCCAATTTACCAAGCATCACCGAAACCCCTACAGTCCCTTCCTCGGCAGCATTTATTGTTTCGAAAAGCTATTTTAGAATTTTAATAAACAAAATCTTACACACTATTTACAAAGTTTAAACATTGCCGAATAGTTTTATGTCAGTCATTGAATGTGTCAAAAGAAAACATCTTTTAGAAAACTGTTTTTTGCGGTACGATGATTAAACTTTGCCGATAGTCATTTTATGTTTATCATTGAATGAGTCAAATGAAAACACATTTTTTAGAAAACTATATTGTGCGGAAGAAAACTACAGGACCTCCTACAGAAGGTAGCTGAGGAGAGTGACAAAAAAGGACTACAAATAAACTGCAAGAAAACTGAATGCATGGTCTTGAGCATAAAGAACAACTGAAAATGACAAATACAGGTGGGGGATACTAAAATCAAGCAAGTACAAAAATTTAAATACCTAGGAAGTGTCCGTACAGGATATGGAAAGTGCGGCACAGAGATATGAAGGCGAATTGACATGGCGATGGATGCGTTCCAGAAGCTAAGTAAAATACTAAGACACAGGAAAATTTCACTAGAAACAAAGAAGAGAGTGCTAGATTGCTATGTGATGTCAGTTCTTCAACACAGCAGTGAATGTTGGGCAATATCATCGAAGATTAAGGAAAAACGTAAAGCAGCGGAAATGTGGTTCTACAGAAGGATGCTGTGGATATCATGGACCGAACATGTGAGCAATAGTGAGGTTTTGGAAAGAATGGCAACGAAAAGAAAATTAATAGTGAGCATCAGGAAAAGACAACTGAAGTTCCTGGGACATGCAATGAGGAAGGGGGGTTTGGAGAACTGGATACTGACAGGCCAGATAAAAGGAAAAAGAGACAGAGGAAGGCAGTGGATATTTGAACATATTTGAAGGGCCTGAGCAGGTGAATGACGGAAAGGGGTTGCGTGGTGCAACAGAAAGCGTGCTAGGAGCCACCAGGGATAGGGAGACGTGGAAAGCCATGATCGCCTACGTCCTGAAAGGACAGGGTACATAGAAGAAGAAGATATTGTGCTGGTATGATTAAGCTTTACGAAAAGTCTTTTTTACGTCTGTCATTGAATGTGACAAGACAAATGAGTCTTTCTTTTGGCACAAGTTTTTTTTTGTTTTGAGTTTGAATTTGAGTTTTGTTTTGTTTCTGTGGGTTATTAAATGCCAAAAAGGTGAGGTTTTAACGTATTTTTTAATGTTCAGTTATAGTGAGAGGGTTGATTTAGTCAGATTTTAATGAAAATTTGTTTTTATTCTTTTTTATTTTAGAAAACTGAATATATCTTCTAGTTTTGTATTCAAAAATGCTTTGTTGAGAATAATTTTTTTCCTTCAAAAATGTTTTATGGCAATAATTTTTCTTCAAAAATATTTATTTTTGTATAGAAGTCTATTTTTATGTATATATTTTTTATAAAAGTCTATTTTTATATTTTCATAGTGTTTTGACCCCAGTTTGGGGGTTAACTATTTGCCCATAGCTGGGACCTTAACAGGTGCTACCACTACGGGTCAGGGTGGACCTGGTAACAACAGCAAATAAGTGGTGGTTCCATGCTCCTCACAAGCTTTCAATCAGAGGCCTTGTTGCCGGATACAGCTTACCGTCTTGCGCAATTTTTTTTTTGTTTTTTTGTTTTGTTTTGTTTTGTGTGTGTGTGTGTGTGTGTGTGTGTGTGTGTGTGTGTGTGTGTGTGTGTGTGTGTGTGTGTGTGTGTGTGATTACGGATGTTAAAATTTGCAAATATCTTTACAAATTTAACAAAATGAATTTTAAAATATAGTTCTATTCATAATTGAATAATATCTGAAATGTTCTGGGAAAATTGTTTTTAGAATATCTGCTTTGTTTTTAGAATTTATACATATATATTTTCCCTTTTCTTCATCTTTATGATTTTATTGCTCAGCCCAGGATAGGTTTTGTCCAGATTTTGTGGGTGAGGGATGCATTATTCTAATGTCGTATTTGAAACTTAATGAATTTCTACATATATGTAGTCGAATTAAATGGTAAACGCATACATGTGAAAGTCGAAGTCACACATGCAAAATACAGATATATTCCTAAAAGTTATATATGCTCATACAAATAAAAAACCGTAGTTTGAGAGACAAGGAATCAACGCTTCTTTTATAATATGGATTCGGACTAATTTTTTCATCATTATTGTTTCTGTTGCCAATTTGTAATTATCACTTCAGAAGCATCCACTACCATTTCTTTCAAGATAAAGGACTCCATATAAACCTTTTCCAAACAGAATCTATGATTCTAAATTCGAGTGAAGCAGTGGTGGTACCTGCCCTGAATTCACCATAAACATTCAGACTGTGTGACTAGTAAATATAAAACACTTCAGATATCTCGGTGTGTGGATCAGTGATAAAAATTTAAGTACAGAAGAATAGAAATTAAGCTTTGAATAGGCTGTCCAGTTGGTAGTTTTTCCCAGTACTGCAAGTTGCTACGAAACCAAATCCCAACCTGAAACTCACGTCATGTTCTTAAATGGCCTCGTCATATTTAGACACTGATGTGAACGTTATGTACTACGCCAAACTCTGTCTTGTGACGTCTATTGAACAGGTGAAGAGGCTCATCCCTTGTTTCCTGTTTAGGATGCGGTTTCCGGTTTTCTTTTCTTTTCTCTTTTCCAATTTTCTCACTTTTTTTTTCAATTGAAGTAGATAGACTAAACTATCGCCCGGTTCACACTCCACCCACGTCTATTGAACAGGTGAAGAGGCTCATCCCTTGTTTCCTGTTTAGGATGTGGTTTCCGGTTTTCTCTTTTCTCTTTTCCAATCTTCTCACTTTTTTTTTTCAATTGAAGTAGATAGACTAAACTATCGCCCGGTTCACACTCCACCCACGTCTATTGAACAGGTGAAGAGGCTCATGCCTTGTTTCCTGTTTAGGATGCGGTTTCCGGTTTTCTCTTTTCCAATCTTTTCACTGCTATGTAGCCCCCTGCACATCAGTGGCGTTACCGCCTTGCTCGGGGTGATATGATTTAAAACAAATCTTAATTACACTTAGAAAATATTTTTGGGTACCTCGACGTGGTACAATGGGTAGCAAGCATGTCTCGCAAGAATCATTAGAATTGAGTAGTAGGTTCTATCCTCACTGGGTGATCAATAGTGTTGGCCTTGTGCCATATCTATGCTGCGCTTAGAAAATCACCATATATACTTTCAGCTGTATCATATCATCCTTATTTCCCGCATATTCCATTGGTTAGGGAGAAGTACCATTTAGACAGCTTTTTCGCAAGAACTGTTGCATTTTGAAACAGGCTTCCAGCAGGATGTGTTTAGACTCACTGCAATCTTGGATACTTCATGTCTACGGTTAGCCGTTATCATTCATGCATAACCTTCACTTCTTGTCTTTTCTTGCGCCCATACAATACCACTCTACCTTGAATGGCCTTTTGGCCTTGAATTGGATGTACATTAAACACTTTCACAGGAATAAAGCAGATGAAAAGATCCTCTCTCATGACAGCAAAAATTGAGGGCGAAAAATAACCTCAGCTTAATGATATATCGGCCCCTAGCGGTGGTGTAATGGCTACAGTTAAGTAATGAGTTCGATCCTCACTTGGTGTCCTTTACTTTTGGCCGTGTGTCACGTTTAAGCTACGCTTAGAAAATCACCTTCCTCCAAGATTAGGGGTTAGACGCAGGGCTAACAACCCTGCCTCATAAAAAACAGTTTGTTACGGAAACAGTAAAAAAGCTGCCATTGGGTGTAACGGGTGATGATTATTATTATTTATTAATGTTATATACGAACAAATATAACATAAAAGTTCACTTCCTCTTAAGTTCACCAAACACTGTTTACTGAGAGTTTACTGATCAGTCTTAATATATATCGATTATAAAAACAGTTCTGTACATTTGATTAAGAGCTCAATTGTTTCATATGTTTTTAGAAGATAATTACTTCACTTAGAATGTTAACATTGATCAAAAGATCAGCTCTGAAACAGCTCCATAAATTACTTCATGGTAGCATGTCTTCATGACAGATTTCCAAATTGAGCCTAATGTATTTTCTTATTTTATTTCTATATCTCATATTAAATTACTTAATTTCTTGAGAAATGACATTGAAAGACCCCATGATTGGTTGTTGTTAAAGATCAAATTATAGTTAATTGCATATGATCGCTTGTTTTATTCTTAGAATTTAACCATTGATATTTTTTCCTTTTTTCCGTCTGTATGATTTTACAGAAAGGTGACTGGTCGGGCTTAATATATATCGCGTATATACATAGTAGGTATTTTAAACGACTCAGCTACGAAGAGTTTCTTTACTAAGTAATATGCAACAAATTAGTACACAATCTTTATTACAATTCAATTTTTCAAAATACTGTGAACTACTTCAAAGCCATATAGACATGCCGACAGCAGATAATGTAGGTTTCACCACGACGTACACTACCGGCCATAATTCTTAGGCAACCCCAATGTTTTAAAAAATGATGTATTTCATACTATTTTTTAGTATTTTATGCCAAGTGAATAATTGTAAATGAAAATAGAATGGTTCTTTTGTTAATACTGCACAATAACATGTGCATCAAATGAATTAATAAATATTTAATAATTACCTATATTGCAGTTTCATCAATGAAAAAAATGAAGAAAATTTAGGGTGATTCGGACGAGTTTATATGCGGTTCACTGCTTTGTAAAATTTTGCAAAGTAATAATAACAAAAGAACTATTCTATCTCCATTTGGCAATAATTACTAAAATAGTATGAAATACATCATTTCTTTAAAAAAAAAAAAAGTGGGGTGGCCTAATAACAATAGCCGGTAGTATATATATATATATATATATATAGTGTATATAGATAAATATATAGAGGCAGCAGATAATTTTCTAAACATATACTGTTAAATATAAGAGACAATGAATGTCTATTATGTTTAATCATGAGCCGTTCTGAACATCGTATTTTGGCTTTAATTTCAGGTGAAAATAAAGATGAAAATTCTCCAACATTTGGACAATTTTTTATTCAGTTGGTTCTAAGCTTTCGGCACACATGAGCCATTTTCAGACAGGTGACAAGATATTAACGTCCTTATAACCTTCTGAAGATGTCTCATGTGAGCCGAAAGATTAGAACCAACTTAATAAAAAATTGTCCAAATGTTGGAGAGTTTTTGCCTTTATTTTTCCTGAAATTAAAGCCAAAATACGATGTTCAGAACGGCTCATGATTAAACATAATAGACATTCATCGTCTCTTATATTTAACAGTATCTGTTTAGAATATATATATATATATATATATATATATATATTTCAGACCGGCCTCGGCCTTTCATCAGATACAAATGATTTTAAAATTTAAACTAGAAGCATTCGTCGCGAGAGCGTTCGTCGAGAGATGTTTACATCACGTGACGTAGAAAGCGATAGAGTTTTTTAATATTTGTAAATGTAAACCTATCTCTAATAATACTTTTAAATGTTGTTTTAAAGAAACATTTTTTAAGTGTATCTAAAACCTGTTTAACTATTGAAATATTTATAAAGATTCAAAACACCTAAGTCCCTATTTAACCCTAGCCTATATGTATTATTATAAAAATACATTTTTAAACTTACAACTTTTTAGTAGTTTTTCCTATACATATTAAAACGGTATACGCGGAACATCATTATGCTATATATATATATATATATATATATATATATATATATATATATATATATATATTACCAAGCGGAGTTTTATGTCAACACAAAATAAAATCGTCGGTGATGGTGGATTTTATAATATTAACAACCTCTCTGAAGATGGCTCATGTGAGCCGAAAGCTTAGAAGAAAACCAATAAATAATTATCCAAATGTTGGAGAATTTTTGTCTTTATTTTCAACTGAAATTAAAGCAAAAATACGACGTTTAGAACGGCTCATGATTAAACATAATAGACATTCACTGTCTCTTATATTTAATAGCATATGTTTAGAATATATATATATATATATATATATATATATATATATATATAAGGAGGTAATAATTATGGCCGGTAGTGTATAAGTACGTTTACAACAGCAAAAGTGTTAATTTTAAAATTTTAGCAACAAAGTTATGTTTGAAGATGTTATCTAAAGAAGTTTGTCCCGAACAATTTTTTATTATTATTATTATTATTATTATTATTATTATTATTATTATTATTTCAGTTAGGTCACTCCGTGCATGTTTTCACGGTCTTTATCCGGTTCCTCTTCGCCTCTCGCAAACTTTTACGTTGATATGAAGAGGAAGAAAGAAAGAAAAAAGATTCTTAAACACACGCGCACATTTATGCAATCTTGATGATGCAGGGTGGATATGTACCCGATTAAATCTCCTTACGGTTTTCATCCAACTGAATGTACGAGAGAACGAGGTTGACAATTCTCGGTAAGACTTCGGTGAGGTAAGTGCAAACGCCAAATTCTCCTGCGGGTAAGTACCGCCTACAGCACCCTAAATAACTGGATGCAGGCTGTGGGCAGGGCCTTCATCACCGGGATCTGGCAGAAAATAAGACGAGACGACCCACAAGATTCTCGTCAGTTTGATTTATTTCCTTGCCATTTAATTACAAATGTATGGACACACACTCAAACACACGCACACACACACACACATATGACTATATATATATATATATATATATATATATAAATTAAAATAAATTTTCAAAATTCAAAAATGTTGAATGAACATTTCAACATGAAATCCCTAAGAGAGATTTCACGCCTCCTCAGCAAACAAAAATATTTAAAAAAATAGTTTTATTTCATTTTCACTAAGTAGTTAATTCGTTTTACGGGTTATCAACTCTTTACATGTTATTAGAAACCATAAAATATTTTATATTGTAAGATAATGTTTTAGCGATACAAGTCTTACTAATGAACCCATAGCTGGAGGAGAAGAGATGGATTAATATTTTTTTTCATGTTATTTGCACTAAAATGAATATAACGAACCCAACTCAAATAATTCCAAACATTACATCATCGGTATATCCAAGTTTACAGCACCTGCTATTTCCTAGCAGTCACCCATGCAAGTACTGACCAAGTTCGATGTTGCTTAAGCTCGGTGATCGCACGACGACTGATATTTCAACGTGATGTGATTGTAAAACCTTTCAGTAAATAAAATTGTAGTTTACCGAATTATTATGACTAAAACTAAAAATGTCTTCGTTAGTTAACAGAAGTATTCAAAATATTATTTGTGTAATCACGAAAATTTAATTTGAAAATTTTATCATTATTCGTGTAAGAACAATACTGAAACTTTGGGAAAATAATCTTCTCTTGATCAACAATAATTTACAGGATGCGATGGTTGAAATGTCTAAATGACGCCAAAATGAAATAAGATCTCATTTTAATAGATATAGTGTACTAGCAGTATAGCCTGGCGTTGCTTGGGTGTAATGAAAGCTTTAAAACTAATCCACGGTCCTGGAGCTCAGACTCTTTGGACGTTGGCACGAAAGACTAAAAAGCAATAGTTATTTCCAGTTAAAGCGAAACCGTAGACTGAAAGAAAAAATGAATGGATGTAAGTCAAATTTTGATTTCCTGGTATCGATATCAAATGAGTTTTTTCGTCTTAAACTGAATTTTGAAGGCTAAATAAGTCCTCTGAGTAAATGGTATCATGGCTGAGACTAAGAACTACAATTAGCTGAGTGGACAGCAGCAGCTGAAACATCAGCAGGCAAGGTTTTGGCCTCCGTATTTTGTGATGCGCAAAGTATTTTGTTCGTCGATTACCTTGAGAAAGGAAGAACCATCAATAGTGAATATTATACAGCATCATTGGTGCGTTTGAAGGAAGAAATCGCCAAAAAACGGTCACAAATGAAGAGGAAGAACTGATCTTTCATCAAGACAATGCGCCGTGTCACAAGTGGATCACAACGATGGCAAAACTATATGAATTGCACTTCGAATTGCTTCCGCATCCACACTATTCTCCAGATCTGGCCCCCAGTGACTACTGGCTGTTTGCAGACCTCAAAAGAACGCTCCAGGGAAATAGATTTGGCTCCAATGAAGAAGTGATATCGGATACTGAGGCGTATTTTGAGGCCAAAGACAAATCGTTTTGCAAAGATGCATAGATTTGTTAGAGAATCGTTTGGAACCAATGCACCATCCTAGAAGGAGACTATGTTGATAAATAAAGTCGAAAGAAGTTGTTGTTTTATTAGCTAGGCTCGGGATTTATTGAGTGATGCGTTATATATATATATATATATATATATGTGTGTGTGTGTGTGTGTGTGTGTATTAGTTAATCTATGTAACATTTCTGTACTATTTTCTTTGTTTCTAATAATATTTTCCTGTTTCTTAATACTCTGCTTAGCTTTTGTTTTGCACCTCTGGTCATTACAATGCATCTTCGGATTTCATTATCGAATTTTCCGTTCTCTGATAAAACACATCACAGATATTTTAATTTTTGCACTTGTTTGATTTTATGTGACTATGAACCCGATATTGAAAAACTATATTTGTCGCCCCCCACCCCTTAATGCTGGAGTTGCCGAGAATCCAACAAACATAATTGTTCTTACTTTACATATGGAGGTGTGTCTCACAGAATATTTAAAAATTAAGACTTTCCTTGTCTTTGTTTCTTTTTTCTGGAATGATAGCACCGACAAGCAACATGAGAACATAATAAATATTTCTAAGTTGCTGTCTGAAATGATATTTTGTGCCAAATCTATTGTACAAGTTTCAGCATTAAAAATGAATGCGCCTTTTGGCAGGCGTTTGCTCGCTACTGTTTTATTGAAAACAGCTGCACGTCTTGTTCTCTTGTTGTTTTTGGCGCCATATATAAAAAGGTACTTGTGCTCTTTGATTTTGTAACATAACGAGACGAGTTTTTGTTTTGGAGAGTTTCCTAAGGTCTAGGATTAATTTATAGACTAAGGGAGGGTATGCGTTAGGAGGGTATCAAATATGTTGGTTAGGGTTCAATGACGAGTCCCATTCAAAGATCCAAAGGACTTATTGCATTTTCAATTTTTCTTAAGCTTGCATTTTGAATCATTATCATCATCATCATCGTCGTCGTCGTCGTCGTCATCATCATCATCATCGTCATCAGTTCCATAAACGGTTGTGGCCGTAGTGTCGCTGTGAAGTTGAGCATCTGGCCATTTACTTCGACCCATCTAAATGGAAAGCTAGAGAGGTATTCATTCATTCGTACCGTCCCTAGGGAACCTAGACCTGACGAGGACTATCCTCTCCAGATCAAACCACAAACAATGTCCTCCAACTTAAAGAAGCATCTTGGTCACGAACACATTGTTGTTGATTCCATCGAAAGAACTATCCACCCGGGAGTTTGACTTCAGTTTAGAAAGCCCTCCACCAAAAGATGCTGGATCATCATCACCCTAGCTGCATACCTAGTCAGCTTTCCCCATTACACTAGATAGCGGTTGACCCTTCAACAAGTTAAATCCAACTTTCAACGGAACTTGTAACTCTTCTCACCTAAAAATATTTTGAAGTAAAGACGCAATCAAAAACAGATTTAAACCTACAGGTCTTGATATTTACATAATATAACTGTATTGAATGAAATATCAACATCCTTTACCAAATTTACAAAAATTAGAACTCAAGAAAAAACAGAAATTATGACGCGGAATTACAGTGAAAGCATGGATGACTCATACACCGAATCAATCGTAAAAATTCAGGATATTAATAAATATTAAACACTTGAATTTTTTAATCATTTCATTCTAAGCAAGAATGAACCATCACTAGTTCGTAGGAGATTACAGTGAGAGAAAAAAAACATAGTACAAAGGATATTAAAGAAAGATAGATGACATTCAAGAAGATAGAAGATGGAAGATAGAAGATGGAAATTGACGTTGCATTCAAACTTTGGGAGATTGTAGGTATTGGGATATCGAAGAAATAATAAAAGATGGATGGAAATCAAGGAGATAGAAGATGGCAATTGACGTTGCTTTTAAATTTTTGGATATTGTAGCTCTCGGGAAATCAACAGTAAACGGAAGAGAGTTCCACGAGCAGAACGTGCAAGAAAAAAACTATTAGAGTAGAAGAGGACGTTATATTGAAATATTTAAAGGGTAAAAAGGTGAGCGCTTGATGATAATGTAATCGCACGAGTAAATTTGTGTGGTCGGGGCATAAAGGTAAAAAGCTCGTCAAGGCACAAAAATATTTGTAGAAAAGAAAGAGAAAAGATATGGCAACAGAATTCAATGCTCGGACGAATGGTAGATTTACAAATGTGCAAGATGGATTTTGTCAAGTACCTCAAGATAGCATGAGCACCCGAGATGATATGGCGACAGTATTTAATGCTCGGACGAATAGTAGATTTATAAATGTACAAGATGGATTCTGACGAGAAAATCGAAATGAATATCAAGAGCACCCGACCAGATATGGCAACAGCATTCGAAGCGCAGACATATGGTAGATTTATAAATGTGAATGATGGATTTTGTCAATAACCTCGGAATGAATAGCAAGAGCACCCGACCAGATATGGCAACAGCATTCGAAGCGCAGACATATGGTAGATTTATAAATGTGAATGATGGATTTTGTCAATAACCTCGGAATGAATAGCAAGAGCACCCGACCAGATATGGCAACAGCATTCGAAGCGCAGACATATGGTAGATTTATAAATGTGAATGATGGATTTTGTCAATAACCTCGGAATGAATAGCAAGAGCACCCGACCAGATATGGCAACAGCATTCGAAGCGCAGACATATGGTAGATTTATAAATGTGAATGATGGATTTTGTCAATAACCTCGGAATGAATAGCAGGAACACCCAACCAGATATGGCAAGTGTATTGAATGCACGGACGAATGTGAAATATATAAATGTGCATCATTGATTCTGATGATAAAAACTTTCTGGATCGACCCAACCTTCCTAGCAATAGACGTGAAGAAGTGATTCGTCCATTGCGTGTATTTTTACTTTTTTTTTTTTTCGACGTCGACGTTCACCAGTGAAGCTGTGGGAAGATGGTTAATGTTTCTTTAATCGGCCTTGTGTCAAACATAGCCGAACTCGCTACAACTTAGGATCATTCGCTATCATCAGAAGATTAGAGATTGCAATGTGTGAATTTCGTGGAAGAATAAAAGTATACCTTTTGTATGTTTAATAGAAATTTATTAATGGAAAAGAATAACATGGACTGGTAGAAGTTAATGTTCAATGAGAAACAGTATTAAGATGTTGAGGTTATCAAGAGTTCGTTGACATGTTCTTAGTAGTTCTTGCAAGAGGAAGTCTATGTGTATGCAGGCAGGAACGCATGCATGTACGTATGAGTGTCTATTGCTGGATAGGATCGTCTTTGAAGCCATCGCTCAGAGTGAATGGTAAAAAGGGATGTTAGAGGTGAGAGGTGAGAGTGAAAGATAGAGACAATAATAAGAGCGATCGTTTGGCGTTAGTCAATGGTACGTGTTAATTACGCTCGTCATCTTAACTCTCTCTGGCGACGGTCAAACTTTGCTCGTCTTTCACCCCAAGCAAGGCATGTCACTGCCACTACTGCGCAGGGGGCTACGTAGAGTGGAGAAAGGATGATTAAATATAGGAAATGTCAGAGGGTGGGTGATAGGCGGGTAAGGATACCGAGAATATTTCGTTTAGGAATTCACTCCCGGATGTGATTCTGGCCTTTCCATTGAACGAAAAACATTTCGCATCGAGGTGTGAAATTTCGCGAGTTTTCTGTGTATTAAGCAAAGTTTGTAAAATCGTTTATTTCTAACAAAATCAATGAGTCAGTGCTTAGCATTTGAGTTTTTAATTCTAGAACTGGTTTTGTTCACTACAGACGTAGCTATAGACTCGATGTAGTCGTTCCACTTCAGGTTGGGTGAAAAATTGATCCAACGAAAGTGCAGTGTGTTGCTCTCTAGAAGACTAGCAATATCTGAAGCCTTTTTTTCGGTCGATGGTATTCTAAAAAATTGTTGATAAAAAGCAAATTTCGTTTTCTTCAAGTTTTTGATTTCATTTCTAACGAAATTGTCCAACATCTATTCCCATTATATCCATTCTTTAACATTCCAGCATACTTTTGTCTTATATTACTTTTACATCGAGGTGATCAGGGTGGACATTATTTTTTTCTGTTGAAGCTGCTGACCAAACACTGAGAAAAGACTTAGCCTGAGAGAGAGATTTTATATCCGGTTTCGGTGTCTTGACGTCTATGCGTCCACACTGCCTATCCCAAAAAGGGGGCAAATTTTCTTAATAACTGAGTTTTTTGATAAAATCCCTTTTGTAGTCTGCACCTTTCGATAAATTCTTCAAAGAGACCCCACCTCCTTTAAGCTTTCCTCAACCCGCACGTCTGGTCTCATCAGATCCGTTTCTATTCTCGGGTAATCGGAGAACATCGTGGTATCCCAATCTCGTCGAAATGATTAAATTTTCAGTTAAGACTCGCAATCAGTGAAGAATAAAATTCTCAGCTTAAACACTGAAAAATTTGAAATTTGCAGGTGTCGGCACTGAGCCATACTTCTTATTCCTTTATCGGAATAATTTATCGAGAAAGATTCCAGCTGCCTCCGCTGGCGATATTGCATATCAAAAAAAACTTTTCATTCCTAGTTAACAACTTTTCAAAGTGCCGAAATGTAGATTAACCTAAACATTAAGATAAAAAACAAAAATGATGAGGATGTAAGTCCATAAAAATCATTGAATAATATCAATACATCATCACATTTAAACAGATAGACGCTTTCGTATATACATATGAAATAGATAGATAGATAGAGAGAGAGAGAGAGAGAGAGAGAGAGAGAGAGAAAGAGATAGATAGATAGATAGATAGATATGAACAAACTGAGATAGATAGATAGATAGATAGATAGATAGATAGATAGATAGATAGATAGATATGAACAGACTGAGATAGATAGATAGATAGATAGATAGATAGATAGATAGATAGATAGATAGATATGAACTGACTGAGATAGATAGATAGATAGTTATGAACAAACTGAGATAGATAGATAGATAGATACATACATAGATAGATATGAACAGACTGAGATAGATAGATAGATAGATAGATAGATAGATAGATAGATAGATAGATAGATAGATAGATAGATAGATATGAACAGACTGAGATAGATAGATAGATAGATAGATATGATAGATAGAACAAACTGAGATAGATAGATAGATAGATAGATAGATAGATAGATAGATAGATATGAACAAACTGAGATAGATAGATAGATAGATAGATAGATAGATAGATAGATAGATAGATATAGATAGATATGAACAGACTGAGATAGATAGATAGATAGATAGATAGATAGATAGATAGATATGAACAGACTGAGATAGATAGATAGATAGATAGATATGAACAAACTTAGATAGATAGATAGATAGATAGATAGATATGAACAAACTGAGATAGATAGATAGATAGATAGATAGATAGATAGATAGATAGATAGATAGATATATACCATATATATATATATATATATATATATATATATAAACGTGCAGTATTCATTGAATGTTTGAAATTTGTAAAATCTTTCCAGTAAAACAAATTTTCCGGAACACAGATTTATCAAGTTCACTCTTCCTGTTTTTAAGATCTTCTGAGAACTTTCTGGCACCTCACATTATCGGCCTATTAATGTTTTACCTCATTTTGGCAAAGTACTAGATTAACGCTGAACTGGTTAAGCCTCTTAGTTCGTAATACCTCCTTTCGAACAAATATGGCTTCCGTTGTGACAAGTCTACTGTCGATGTGTTAACGGCAATCACTGAATTTGTCTATCAACTTTTATGTAAGAACCACAGATCCCGGTTTGTTGCTCCAGAGAGGGTGTGTAATGCTAGCCTTCTTTACGAGACGAATATTTGACTTAATTGAGTCTTTCTAAAAAGGTCATCTAATGAAGGTGGTTACCAGACGACCTAGGCAAGTCGATATTTATGGCGCTGCCGAAGAAACCTGGTGCAAACGAGTGCGAACTACACAGAACTATCAGCTTAATGAGTCACATTACAAAACTGATTGTCAGAATCCTGATGAATAGAGCGAGAAGCAGAATCAGGCCAGAGATAGGGCAGGAACAGTGCGGGTTCGTCAAGGACACTGGAACAAGGAACGCCATATTCATGATTAGGATGCTCTCTGAAAGGGCATTACAAATGAAGAAAGACTTGTACCTATGCTTCATTGATTACGCGAAAGCATTCGACAAAATACGACACAAAGAATTGATGGAAATGATAGGCAACCTCGACATTTTCGGCAAAGACATAAGAATAATCAAGAATCTCTACTGGCAGCAAACGGCCTGCATACGGACAGGTAACGACCTCAGTAGATACACAAAAATAGAAAAAGGCGTAAGACAAGGATGTGTCTTTTCACCGGATTTGTTCAACCTATACAGCGAGAATATTTTGAGGACCCTAGATGACACACCAGGATTTGTTATTGGAGGCCACAACCTGAACAACATAAGATACGCGGACGATACAGTACTGATTGCGGACACGGAAATGAAACTGCAAGATCTCATACAGAAAGTAGCAGTGGAGAGTGACAAGAAGGGACTACAAATAAACTTTAAGAAAACTGAGTGCATGGTCATCAGCAAAAGATACAACCCAAAATGCCAAATACAGGTGGGGGATAACAGAATCAAACAAGTCCAAGAATTTAAGTACCTAGGAAGTGTTCTAACAGGAGATGGAAAGTGCGACACGGAGATCCGAAGGCCAATTGGCATGGCAAAGGACGCGTTCCAGAAGATGAGCAAAATACTAACACACAGGAAGATCTCAATAGAAACGAAGAAAAGAGTGCTAGACTGCTACGTGATGTCAATTCTTCAATACGGCTGTGAATGCTGGACAATATCATCGAAAATGAGCACAAAACTGGAAGCGGCCGAAATGTGGTTCTACAGAAGGATGCTACGGATATCGTGGACTGAGCATACAAGCAACGACGAAGTGTTAGAAATGGCAACAAAAAGGAAATTGATGCTGAGCATCAGGAAGAGACAACTGAAGTTCCTGGGACATGCAATGAGGAAGGAGAGCCTGGAGAACCTGATACTGACTGGACAGATAGAAGGAAGGAGAGACAGAGGAAGGCAGCGTATAACATATTTGCAGGGTCTGATCAGGTGGATGACGGAACGGGGTTTGCCAGGAGCAACAGGAGCAAACATACTAAGAGCCACAAGGGATAGGGAGACGTGGAGATCCATGATCGCCTACGTCCTGAAGGGACAGGGCACATAGAAGAAGAAGAATGAAGGTGGTGTCGAACTGGCACACTTCTAGATCATTTCATATTAATAGCAAGGCACGTTAATCGGACAGAGTAAACTTAGCAGTAAGTCAGGTGCCATACGTGATGCACGTTTTGGATGATCATGACTCTTTAGAATCATGACTGACTCGGCAGAAAATTATCCCGCAGGAGGTTGCCATTGCTTTCTGCGGTAGACTGGTTGCCAGCCAAGGATATAGAACACAATCTGTCGTGTTATGTAACCCATAGCTGGAGGGAAGAGACGGAGTCAATCTGTCTTGCCATTTAACTCATAGCTGGCGGGAGAAGCGATAGATTGTATTACATTATTATATTAAGTATAATTAGTTGGGGATCAGTTTATTACTTCATAACCATAAAAAACCGATCCCCCACTTTATACCCAGTACAAGTTTTAATTATGTTTCAAACTATTATATTCAGTCAGTCAGTCAGTCAGTCAGTTAAGTGCCATACGTGATACACGTTTTGGATGATCATGTCTCTTTACACTCATGACAGACTGGGCAGAAAATTATCCCGCAGTAGGTTTCCATTGCTTTCTGCGGTAGACTGGTTGCCAGCCAAGGCTATAGAAACCAATCTGTCCTATTATTTAACCCATAACTGGAGAGAAGAGACGGGTTAATGCCTTTCGCAAGGGTATTTGTGCGTAAGTGAATGCAAGGAATTCAACTGGAATCCGAACTCGGCTCTCCGATTTGTGGTTCCGAATCGATATCCACAGCACCACATCCGCACATCCAAACTTGGCAACTGCTCTTTAAAAAGACTTTCAGTCATTGGTTATCTAGAGCAAGAAATGGCTTTTATTGCCTCCAAAATGAAACTGATTTCATTTAATCACCACGGATAACCTTTTCTGTCTGCTATCAACACGGGTGATGCTAAATACAAGAGGAGCAACACCTTGCACCTTCCTGGCCTCACATTTTCCGCTGACATGAAGTGGAGCGACAATATTGAATCAGTTTCTATGTCTACTGCGAGGAAAGCTGCTTCATTAAGTCGGGTCATAAAATTTTACTCTTCAGAATCCATCTTGCACATTTATAAATCTAGAATTAGTCTGTGCATTGAATACTACTGCCATAACTGGTGTTTTTGCTTTACATCTCTTGATTCTTAACATAATTCAAGAAGGATCTTTAATCGATCTTGATTTGTCATATCGAAATCAATCACATTTTCACCGACATAACATGGCTTCTTTACGTCTTTTCTACAAATATTTTGTTTACTACTTTGGTCATATTTGTAGCCTCCACTAAATGAATGTAATCGGGCTACTAATTTTTTTTATAATCGTTTCACCCCAATCAAGGTAGTACAGACACTGCTGCACCGGGGGTTATATAAGAGGAGAGTGATGAGAAAGAGGAACAAGTTACAGGAAATGTCAGAAAATAGATGAGGAAGATGTGAAAAGAGCTGTATGAGAGTAGAGTGGAAAAGGAAGAAAACATGATACAAAGATTGTCAGGGAAAAGATGCGAGCCAAAGAGATAAGAGATGGCAACTGACATTGCATTTAAATTCTTGGAGATTGTAGCTGTCAGAGAAGCAAGTATACGGAAGCGAATTCCATAAGCGAAACGTTCAAGAAAAGAATCTGATAGAGTAGAAATTGCGGTTACATTTGATAGGTTTCACTGCAAAGGCGCGTGGGACCTAGTTGCTAGAGTAGTAGATCGACCAACTTTTATGCAGAGGAAGCACCAGGGAGCTAAGCTCATCGGAGTAGAAGCCGTGGAAGTATCTGTAGAAGAAACAGAGGTTAAGCTACATTACATCGGTACAAAGATGACTAGAGTTGAGCTACCAGATCGGGGTCAATTACATTGCAGATTCTCCGTTGGATTTTGTCAAGAATCCCAGATGAATAGCAGAGGCACCCGATCAGACATGAAAGCAGTATTCAATACATGGGCGAATTTTAGATTTATGTGCAACATGGATTCAAAGGAGAAAAACTTCCTGCACCTACACAGTGAACCGAGCTTCCTAGCAGCAGATTTAGCTATGGATTCAATGTAGTCATTCCACTTGAGGTCGACGGCTAGAGTTAGGCCGAAGAGGTGCAATGTTTTGCTTTCGGGGAGACTAGCCTGATTCATAAGCATTAAAATTTACGGGCCATTTCTTACCCCTTGGTAGGAGGTTGATAGAGCGAATAATTAGAGGGGTCTGAGGGTTAGGGTTAGAGTTTTTAAATACAGGACCCCACAGAGGAGGACTTCTAGCTAGCAGGAAAGCAAGAAGCAAAGAGGCAGTAGTTGTAGAATGTTTTAGATGAGAGTTCAGGGGCACATTTCTTCAGGACAATGGCTGGAATTCCGTTACCTCCGCTCGCCTTATAGGGGTCAAGCTTTGAAATTGGCAACTGGGTTTCACTGTTTTAATGTTAAACTAGTAAGATACAACTGTTTTTCTATTCTAAGAGTTTCTTTCTTCGCACTTCTAACCTGAGAAAGTCTCTTCCGATTTATTGCTTCCTTGCCACCTACAATCTTCAAAGATTTAAATTCAACAACAATCGTCATCTTCTGCTTTCCGGGACCACGTTTCTTTGCTGTCCTTTCCTCATTTCCCCTCATTAAAGTCTTAGAAACAAAGAAAAGATTACTAGATTGCTATGTGATATCTGTCTTCCTGTATGGAAGTGAAAGCTTGAGGCAGCAGAAATGTGGTTTTACAGAAGGACGCTGAGAATACCATGGACAGAGCACATGTGCAACTATAAGGTGTTGAAAAGGATGAAAACGAGAAAAAACTGATAATAAATATCAGGAAGAGGCAAATGAGGTTCCTGGGCACGTAATGAGGAAGGAAAGAAGGCCTAGAGAATTTGATACTCACAGGTCGGATCAAATGGTAAAAGAGACAGGGGAAAGCAGCGCAAGACGTACTTGCAAGGTCTGAACAAATGGTTGACGGAGCGGGGCTGGAAAGAAATACCAAGAGAAAAATTACTGAGAGCGACCAGAGACAGAGCCAAGTGGAAGTCCATGTGAAGGGACACGGCACAAGAAGAAGAAGAAGAAGAAGAAGAAGAAGAAGAAGAAGAAGAAGAAGAAAGTCTTCTTTCTCTTTCATTCTCTGTAATCTCCCACGTACATCCTAGTGAAATTATCGCCTTACGTGAGATGAAATGATTTTAGAAAGTTATTGCACTTTACGTTATTAATGGTGTTTTTCTTCAAAACTTTTTGTCCAAGGTGGTGTGGAAATTCAACATTTTCGGTATGTTTCCTTCAACTTGACCTTCAGAGAAATAGGTAAAAACAGTTTGAGATAGATAGATAGATAGATAGATAGATAGATAGATAGATAGATAAGGAGCATAGTTGGATAGATAGATAGATAGATAGATAGATAGATAGATAGATAATGGCTGGTCATTCGTATTCGAGGATACCCGTCTACCGGAGCGCCTATCTAATCCCCATTATAGACGCCTGCTGAGGCACATTTGAGTTTGTTCTACATCCACAGAGACCACCTGTGGTTTCTACTGCAACTATGCTGATCGGACCTTAGTTAGAGTTTCTGGGAGAGAGCGCATTATCTAGCGTGAACAACAATCTGAGTAAGGCCAAGGCGCTCAAACTCTCGGTCGCGATGACTCGGGAATTCGAGCTAGCACAACCAACGACGGCTTGGGTGAACCTGTGGTATGGCTTTCTGGCACTTTCCAAAGGTTCCGCAAACTGGAAGCACCTCCACCAGACTGATAACATCAAGAAATCACAAATCAGCTATGGTGAGATTCGAAACCGGGTTTCATGGTCAGAAAGCGAACGTTCTAACCACTCAGCCTCGCGTCCATGATAGATAGATAGATAGATAGATAGATAGATAGATAGATAGATAGTCGATTTTCTAAGCGCCCGTTAGATGTGACACAAGGCCGAAAGCATGGGGTACCCAGTGAGGATCGAACTCACTACTCAGCTGTAACAGGTTCTAGCGAGACAAGCTTGCTAACCATTACCAAGATAGATAGATAGATGTGAACAGACAGGAATATATAGTAAGACAGATTATGTCCAATTTCAAAAATTTCGAAGCACGTATATATTCGTACGTCTGTCCCCCCATCCCTCCCTCTCTCTCTCTCTCCCTCTTTCATTGTGTGTGTGTGTGTGTGTGTGTGTGTGTGCCTTTATATGCGTAGACACTTATGCTTCTCTTTACTCCAACAACTGAATAAGCGTGTGTGTTGAGTTTCGCCGCCAATCTCGCTTCCCTGCGGTTTACTGACGTCAGACACCTGTTCGTACCGAGACACCATACACAACGAACACCAAACATCTGCGGTTTTGCGATCTTTCGCACCAGTGAATTTGGTGTTGTCGCGAAGAGACCCAATTTCAAGAGACCGACTTTGTGCCTGACCTGAATTGTGCTTTACGAATTAAAGAAATACAAGAAATTGATAATTCTTTTCATTTAACCATATCGCAGAATGCTTGCATTAACAATTCCACCTGAAGGTGATTGGCAGAAATATACTTGAAATGTTTGACAAATATATTTTAAAAAATGGCGACTGTCATTACATTTAAATTTTTGAAAATAAGCGCTGACCGGAAAGCGTTGATTGGAGAGCAGAAAATATAAAAGAAGAAACTGTTAGCATAGAACTTACGGTTGAATCTAGCAATTTCAGCTGTAAGACAATGAGACTTTGCTACCAATCTAATCATATTTTTATATGTCGTGCCCCTTCAGAATGTACGCTACCGGCCATAATTATTAGCCCATCACAGTTTTTTTAAGAAATTATGTATTTCATACGATTTTTAAATGGATAATTCTAAATAAAATTAGAATGGTTCTTTTGTTATTATTACTTTGCAAAATTTTCTAAGGCAAGGAAGCAAAGATGAACTCGCCCGAATCACGCTAAATTTTTTTCATTATTCATTGATGAAACTGCAATATAAGTAAATATTTAATGTTTATAAATTCATTTGATGCAGATGTTATTGTGCAATAATAACAAAAGAACCATTTTTATTTTCATTTACAATTATTCACTTGGCAATAAATACTAAAAAATAGTATGAAATACATCATTTTTTTTTAAACTGGGGTGACCTAATAATTATGGCTGGTAGTGTATGTGTATATATATATATAGCAAGTCTACAGGGTGCGATTGGTAAATTGTCGCTATTTGCTTAGTGAAATTTTGCAAAGTAATAATAACAAAAGAACCATTCCATTTTCATTTACAATTATTCACTTGGCGATAAATACTAAAAAATAGTATGAAATACATAATTTTTTTAAAACACTGGGCTAGCCTTATAATTATAGCTGCTAGTATAGGTGATCATGGTTCTCCATATCTTCCTGTCTCTTGTAGCTCTTAATATATTTTGTCTTGTTATTTCTCCCAAACCCCGCTCTGCCATCCATTTGCGCAAGCCTATCAAGTAAGTCACGCACCGTTTTTCCATGTCCCTCTGTCTACCTTATGAGTATTAGATTCTCGAAGCCCAACTTCCTCATTACGCGCCCCAGTAACTTCAGCTGTCTCTTCCTGATGTTATGTATAAGTTTCTTTTTAGTTTCCATTCTCTCCAAAATCTCGTCGTTGCTTATGTTTTCGGTTTATGGTATCCTCAGCATCCTTCTGTAGAGTCACATTTCTATTGTTCTGAGCATTTCCTTCATCTTTGTGAAAATTGTGCAGCATTCTAGGAGGACAGATGTCACATAACAGTCCGGTTTCATCAAGTCTATGTGCCGAAGAAGAAACTCATGAGACCAATTACAGGGCAAATCTGAAACTGCGACTCTTTCTTGATAGTGCTACCCACTTTAAACAGGTGGCTATTTCCGCTGGTTAAACGACGTCTCCATAGCGCAACAATACCACTGCCCTGCTTGACTTTTGTGAAGTGTTTTTCGTTTAAATATTTCTGCATTTTTGTTCGAAGGAGAGTTGCGTCCCTAGACAAATGCGTCCCGAGATAATTGCATCCCTAGATAATTTCCTCCCGAGATAATTGTGTCCCTAGACAAATACGTCCCTAGATAATTGAGTCCCTAGATAATTGCGTAAATCAGATAATTGTTTGAAGCTTTTAAAAGCAATTACCATAAATTTTGAAAAAAGCATAGGTAGTAATCGCAAATTTTTAACAAAGAAATAAAATTAAAAAATTACAAGTTTATTTTTGTTATAAATGCAATGACAAATTAACTGCTTAAAAAATATTTCTTAAATTAGAAATTATTGTAGTTTCGCAAATTATTCAAAAGTTATGAATGTTGTGAGTTGTCCCATTTCAGAAATTTATCTTGTTTTCAAGAGTAGATTATCTAATAGCGCCATGATTCTCTTATTTGGAGTTTTCAGGAGTAGATTATCTAATAGCGCCATGATTCTCTCATTTGGAGTTTTCAGGAGTAGATTATCTAATAGCGCCATGATTCTCTTATTTGGAGTTTTCAGGAGTAGATTATCTAATAGCGCCATGATTCTCTCATTTGGAGTTTTCAGGAGTAGATTATCTAATAGCGCCATGATTCTCTTATTTGGAGTTTTCAGGAGTAGATTATCTAATAGCGCCATGATTCTCTTATTTGGAGTTTTCAGGAGTAGATTATCTAATAGCGCCATGATTCTCTTATTTGGAGTTTTCAGGAGTAGATTATCTAATAGCGCCATGATTCTCTTATTTGGAGTTTTCAGGAGTAGATTATCTAATAGCGCCATGATTCTCTCATTTGGAGTTTTCAGGAGTAGATTATCTAATAGCGCCATGATTCTCTTATTTGGAGTTTTCAGGAGTAGATTATCTAATAGCGCCATGATTCTCTCATTTGGAGTTTTCAGGAGTAGATTATCTAATAGCGCCATGATTCTCTTATTTGGAGTTTTCAGGAGTAGATTATCTAATAGCGCCATGATTCTCTTATTTGGAGTTTTCAGGAGTAGATTATCTAATAGCGCCATGATTCTCTTATTTGGAGTTTTCAGGAGTAGATTATCTAAAAGTGCCATGATTCTCTTATTTGGAGTTTTCAGGAGTAGATTATCTAATAGCGCCATGATTCTCTCATTTGGAGTTTTCAGGAGTAGATTATCTAATAGCGCCATGATTCTCTCATTTGGAGTTTTCAGGAGTAGATTATCTAATAGCGCCATGATTCTCTTATTTGGAGTTTTCAGGAGTAGATTATCTAATAGCGCCATGATTCTCTCATTTGGAGTTTTCAGGAGTAGATTATCTAATAGCGCCATGATTCTCTTATTTGGAGTTTTCAGGAGTAGATTATCTAATAGCGCCATGATTCTCTCATTTGGAGTTTTCAGGAGTAGATTATCTAATTGCGCCATGATTCTCTCATTTGGAGTTTTCAGGAGTAGATTATCTAATTGCGCCATGATTCTCTCATTTGGAGTTTCATTTTTGATAACAGCGTTATCATGTTAACTATTTTTCATATATATATATATATATATTTTGCTTTTTAGAATAATTAAAAGCTGGTTTGCAGTTAACAAATCTTAAAGAAAATGGTTATTTGCGATAGAAGTTCAGTTGTTTTTCATCTGACCAAAAGATTTATGACCAAAAAGATTAAATCCTTATAAATACGGCACTTACCACTAATGAGGCGTCTTTCATCATTCAAAATGTTTCAAATATTTTTTTCTTAACCTCTTGAGGGTTTTTCTTTTTTTTTTTTAACCATGAAACAGGACCGCCACTAGTTCGCAAGGGACTACAGCGACAGAAAGACTGGGTACAAGGAGTATCGAAGAAAGAATAAAAGAATAAATAAGATTCAAGAATATAGAAGATAGCAATTAACGTCGCATTTAAATTTGAGATTATAGCTATTTTGAAAGAAAGTTAAACGGAAGGGAATTCCACGGGCGGAAAGTGCGAGAAAAGAAATGAACTATGTCAGCTGTAAAAGGGTGGGACCTAGATGCCAATCTAGTAGTACTTTGAGCTTGTTCACAATGCAAATATTCTTGAATGTCTTCATAACGCTTTAAGATATTGGATCTTGCACTTAAAATTGTTTCCTCTAAAAAGTCATTGTTATTTTCAGAAAAATTGGTTATGGAATATTTTCTCAAAGAAAAAACGGATTATTAATATCCAAAATATCTTTCAACTTAAAATAACCCATAAAATGTTGATAGGTCGTAAAAATCAATCAATAACTATTATTAACCTGAGTTCCTCACGAAGTTGTTTTTAATGTTACTTCACCCAATAAAAGGCGCTAGAGCCACTCACGATAGAGTTTTATTGGACGAGAGTGTTTTAAGGAAGAGAGGAGAAGGTATTAAGAAGTGCACATTATGACGACTGATATCATTGACCCTGCTAAAGATAAAGATTGTAATTGCCAGGGAAGCATTATCTCGGGAGTTCGTCCCACAAAGTAACAGTCTGAGTGGAACTTACTCCTTATAAAAAGAACACTAAGGAAGTGGGCATGGTTTGTTATTGTTTGTCATCGTGGACACAGCATGGCAGGTCTTAGTGGTGAAAGTTTAAATTGGTGGAACTAAAGATTGTAACTCGTTCGAAAATCTGTCATATTAATAGCGATATAATAGCGAGAGTCTCTCAATGGTTTGTCTGTTGGATAAGGTTTGCAGGATGGAGAAGAATTGAACTCTCAACAGGTTCTGAATTCTATCCGAGCAGTGCCAGCCCGAATATGGCAGCAATACTCAATCTTTGGTCTTATCTGACTCTTGTAAAGAAAAAAAAACATAGCAACAGGGGCAATTAAAAAAAACAGACCATTCTTCCAGTTCATAGCTTATGGATGACCCGAACAGGCGGCAGAAATATAATGAGAGTATGCTGAACAAAATTCAAAAAAATCCAATAATCTAAACTTATTTATAAATGGAACGTTGTGTGTGTGTGTGTGTGTGTGTGTGTGTGTGTGTGTGTGTGTGTGTGTGTGTGTGTGTCTGTCTGTCTGTCTGTCTGTCTGTGTGTCCGTTACCTATAGACTCTGAAACGCCTAAACCGATTTTCTTGAAAATTTACACAGTTGTACTATAAGCTTCTGCGAGTGTTCATAGTTAGGTTTTGTGTCGAGGTACCCCCGATAAATATCGAAAATCAATAATCGAAAAAATCGGGTTATAAAAGGAGTGGTCCGATTTTAATCAAATTTGATACACTCATAGACAAAAACATAAGAAACGATATTCAGAAGTTTCAAGGTTGCAGTTCTTACAATAGTGCAGAAAATCGATAATAAATATATATATATATATATATATATATATATATATATATAAAAGGCAAGATGTTTGTGTGTGTGTGTCTGTTTATCTGACTGTATGTCTGTATTTTTTTTATAATTGTAGTTCTTAGTCTCGGCCATGATACCATTTACTCAGAGGACTTATTTAGCCTTCAAAATTCAGTTTACGACGAAAAAACTTATTTGATATCGATACCAGGAAATCAAAATTTGACTTACATCCATTCATTTTTCTTTCAGTCTAGAGTTTCGCTTTAATTGGAAATAACTATTGCTTTTTAGTGTTTCGTGCCAACGTCCAAAGAGTCTGAGCTCCAGGACCATGGATTAGTTTTAAAGCTTTCATTACACCCGAGCAACGCCGGGTTATACTGCCAGTTTTATATATCACTGTGTTGACCAATGAGGCTTCTTCAGATTAGCAGGTCAAATTAACCGACATAATTGCTTACTAGTAATAACATGTGTTAGATTTATGTTATTACTCTACTAATAAATGACTAAAGCAGCCTGGTGTCACCGTTTGGTGCGGTATTTCAAGTTCTGGAGTTTTAGGAGCATCTTTTTACATAGAAGTGTCACTGGTGATAAGTATTTAATGGCTCAAGTTGCTTGACAGTTACAACAAGAGCCCAATTCACATGACCTTTATTTTCAACAAGATGGAGCCCCTCCACATTACACAAGATCAATCCGTGGGTATCTTGGTGAAAGATTTCCCCAGAAATAGTTTGGCCAAAGAGATTGATTTGCCCGCTCGTTCACCTGACTTTGCTCTAATTCTTTTTTTTTTTTTTGCTTTTTTTTTTTTTTTTGTGGGGGAAGTACTCAAGGACAGCGTTGGATCAGTCCGTTAGAGAGACAATAGCAAGTAAGCGTCGGCTCATTTCGTTTTCTTTACTAACAGTTATTACATTTTATTACCAGTTATGAAATCGCTTGCCGCGTGTTTGCTCTTTAGTAGTGTTTTATTTTTTTGCAATATTTATGTCGTTGAGTAGTGAAGAATATATATATATATATATATATATATATCCTCTCTATTATGATATAGATCGTTGTTTAGTTATTTGTATGTAATATATATATATTTATATATATATTTAGTGTATCGAGGCAGCAAATAATTTTCTAAACTTATACTATTAAATATAAGAGACAATGAATGCCTATTATGTTTAATCATGAACCGTTCTAAATGTCGTATTTTGGCTTTAGTTTCAGTCGAAAATAAAAACAAAACCCCTCCAACATTTGGATAATTTTTTATTAATTTGTTTCTAAGCTTTCGGCTCACATGAGCCATCTTCGGAGAGGTTATTTAGACGGCAAATATCGTCATTACCTAGCGGATTTTTATGTCAACACGAAATAAAATCGTCGGTGATGGTGGATGTTATTGTATTACGGTCTAAATAACCTCTCTGAAGATGGCTCATGTGTGCCGAAAGCTTAGAAACAAATTAATAAAAAATACGACGTTTAGAATGGCTCATGATTAAACATAATAGACATTCATTGTCTCTTATATTTAATAGTATATGTTTAGAATATATATATATATATATATATATATATATATATATATATATAAACGGTTCTCTGAAATATTTTATGATTTCCCCAATCTTACCAAGAAAATTGAAAAATTCGAGAGACATTGAATGAGCTAATGAGAAACTGATCCATACGCATTCGCGAGATCAAAACAAATTGCATTAAGCTCAGTTTTATTTTCTTTGGTTGGTAGGATTGAGTTCCAAAACATTTGTGAATGTTCCAGACAACCGGAGAATCAATGTTACCAGATTTCTGGACAGCTGCGTTTATGTAATTCATACCTAGCAAAAATTCCGTCGAGCAAGGACCAAAAAAAAATTTTTCCAGTCTACATCAAAGATGGCAATAAAGCGATTTTTTTTCTTTTTTAGGTATCTAGTTGACATCCGCCATGCACTATTCTTGCGTTTCAATACCTTGTTTCTATACCCGATAAAAGACGATGGTGAATTGCTTTGGGACGTTTGGACAATTCATATATAATTTGTAGGATGTTCCATTTATTCCAGGTGAACTACCAGTACGAGATTTGCAAATTAATTTATTAATTTCCTTCATTTTTTTTCTGCTATCATTAAACATGATCTCTGGATCTTGGGACCGATCAAGGTCATTCATAAAAGGGATTGGAAAATTTTTTCAAGCATCAGCATCCGTCATCCTCAGGTGGTTCTTGTGTTCCTCCTGCCGTATGTCGAGTTTGCCACTCTTAGTCACGGTGAAAATTTTTTAGCAAAAGCGTAAATATTATCGTAAAACGACCTCGAAGACAGGCATTTTCTTCCGATGTTTTCGTTGGTTCTCAACTATGGTTGTCACTTAGATTCTTTAATTTCTTTAAGCAGGTACTTAAGGCCTGTCCTCTCAAGAATTTGAGCTTCTTTGAGTCGACGCTTCACAACTCTCTGCTCTTCTGAGTATATCGCCTATTTGGTTGCTTTTCTTCTTTCCTTTCCACTCTTGCAGTTGCCACACCAAACCACACAAGACAAACAGCGTTTTCTCAGCTATGATGTAAGCATTAAAAAGAAATTAAACATATTAACCTATAAACTTCAAAGATGTTTATCTACAGAATCATATATAAACCTGAGCGATGTTTATCTATAGACACAAATATGATAAAATACACATTTCGAAATTCAGTAGTTTAGCAAAAGTTGATATGACTTAATATTCACCCCACTGATCACTTATTCGTCATAAATGGGTTGAGTTGAGTCAGTAAAGGCAATTAACTGAAACTGAATTATTCAAAAGCATCATGACACATGCAACTAGAACAATTTCTCTCCGTGGACTAAATAAAGTTTTCCGTTTGAAATTCTAATACATATCACCTGAAGAAGGTCGGAGCGTACAATGACCGAAACGTCGTAAAGTTTCCAATAAAGATAAAAACAAATTTTCTCTACGATGTAGAAACATAAATAGTGTAAATAGTTATCTCATATCAAAAATATAGACGGATATATATACATTAGTCATCCACATACAAGTCTGTTTCGCTCATCAGTGTGGCTAGACGCATCCACTCGCCTCTGGCCGGGATCGAAACTCGACCGATTTGGTGTCAGACGGGAGGGGGGGTCTCTACTTCCTAAGCCATCGACGCATGGTATCAGAGAAGGGAAATTTTAACGTGTTGTATATCAGCAGTGTTTACACACGCCAGTTCCCGAGAGAACCCAATTCATTTCTGAAGAGTCACGCATATAGCTGAAGTGGAAACTGTTTTTAAAATTTTATATATATTGATTGATTGATTGATTGATTGATTGATTAATACTTAGTTTTTTGGTCACAATAGGGTTAAACCAGTGCACATTTGTATTAAAAAGTGTTCAATACAATTGTAGAACTTTTGAATATTTTTCCATTTGTAAACGACTTATTACACGACCTAGGTTTCTACCATGAGTGGTGTCTTCAGGCGATTTTCAATAACAGATTTTACCGTTTACTGTTTTTCTTTTTCAGAACGCTCACGAAACGGTGTTTCTTTCATTCTTTTTTTTTTTTTTTTTTTTTTTGAACGCTCACGTAGCAGGGAATTTTTGAACGCACAATTTTTAAAATGGCGTTTTCATCCATGGCTGTATGAACCTAATAGGTATTATTTAGTATGGTTACGCTTAGTCATAATTTTCTTTCTTTCATTCAACAGTTCATTTTTGTTTGGGAATAGCATAATTATATAAGTTTATAATAAAAACATAGTTTACTGCAACACAAAAGCCGTTGTGTTTCGGTTCTATATTATTATCACCGTGTCAGGCAATGAAATATATTTTCTGTTAGGAATCATTATATATCGAAGCTTAAAAACAACACAATTTTTACCAAATCGAGACAATTGAGGTTTGGGGATTTTCGGAGGGTTTGTCTCATTAAACCAATAGAAAATGTGGTCATGATAGAGAGGAGAAATTTGATTGTAAGGGTAAAGGGTGTAGAAATATATATATATATATAATGAAGGCTGCCATAATCCTAGCCTTCTGTTCAACTTTGGTATTACTAAGAGTTTTGTTAGTCTCTCGTTCACAAAATAATCAAGAGGGTTACATCCTGGGGAGTTAGGTGGCTAAATTTAAAGGGGGTGATGTGATCGCAGAAATTGTCTGACAGCCATGACTGGATTCTCCTGTTTGTGTGGCATGGTGCAGAGTTCTGTTGCCAGACATAGGGCCTTCCAACAGTCATATATATATATTGTAATAAATAAATTAAATGCTAAATTATCTTGGCTTAACTGTAAGTTTCATGAGATTACGTCCACTCTTCAGAAGACTGGATGAAAAAATTTAAATTATTTTCAGGAATCCTAGAGAAAGAGTGAATGTAAACTACAGATTAGATATAAGGTAAATGAATGTAAACTACAGATTGGATATAAGGTAAATGAATGTAAACTACAGATTGGATATAAGGTAGTGATCCTTTAATTTTATTTCTTTCATTTAAGGTTTTGTCTATTGACACCGAGTAAAATAACTGCAAAAACCGACTGACATCAAACATTCTCTTCCATAATATACCTTAGTCGACCTTTGGCTTTGTTTTTTCGGAAAATAAAATGTTCTCTTCCATAATATACCTTAGTCGACCTTTGGCTTTGTTTTTTCGGAAAATAAAATGTTCTCTTCCATAATATACCGTAGTCGACCTTTGGCTTTGTTTTTTCGGAAAATAAAATGTTCTCTTCCATAATATACCTTAGTCGAACTTTGGCTTTGTTTTTTCGGAAAATAAAATGTTCTCTTCCATAATATACCTTAGTCGACCTTTGGCTTTGTTTTTTCGGAAAATAAAATGTTCTCTTCCATAATATACCTTAGTCGACCTTTGGCTTTGTTTTTTCGGAAAATAAAATGTTCTCTTCCATAATATACCTTAGTCGACCTTTGGCTTTGTTTTTCGGAAAATAAAATGTTCTCTTCCATAATATACCTTAGTCGACCTTTGGCTTTGTTTTTTCGGAAAATAAAATGTTCTCTTCCATAATATACCTTAGTCGACCTTTGGCTTTGTTTTTTCGGAAAATAAAATGTTCTCTTCCATAATATACCTTAGTCGACCTTTGGCTTTGTTTTTCGGAAAATAAAATGTTCTCTTCCATAATATACCTTAGTCGACCTTTGGCTTTGTTTTTTCGGAAAATAAAATGTTCTCTTCCATAATATACCTTAGTCGACCTTTGGCTTTGTTTTTTCGGAAAATAAAATGTTCTCTTCCATAATATACCTTAGTCGACCTTTGGCTTTGTTTTTTCGGAAAATAAAATGTTCTCTTCCATAATATACCTTAGTCGACCTTTGGCTTTGTTTTTTCGGAAAATAAAATGTTCTCTTTCATAATATACCTTAGTCGACCTTTGGCTTTGTTTTTTTCGGAAAATAAAATGTTCTCTTTCATAATATACCGTAGTCGACCTTTGGCTTTGTTTTTTCGGAAAATAAAATGTTCTCTTCCATAATATACCTTAGTCGACCTTTGGCTTTGTTTTTTCGGAAAATAAAATGTTCTCTTCCATAATATACCTTAGTCGACCTTTGGTTTTGTTTTTCGGAAAATAAAATGTTCTCTTCCATAATATACCTTAGTCGACCTTTGGCTTTGTTTTTTTCGGAAAATAAAATGTTCTCTTCCATAATATACCTTAGTCGAGCTTTGGCTTTGTTTTTCGGAAAATAAAATGTTCTCTTCCATAATATACCTTAGTCGACCTTTGGCTTTGTTTTTTCGGAAAATAAAATGTTCTCTTCCATAATATACCTTAGTCGACCTTTGGCTTTGTTTTTTCGGAAAATAAAATGTTCTCTTCCATAATATACCTTAGTCGACCTTTGGCTTTGTTTTTTCGGAAAATAAAATGTTCTCTTCCATAATATACCTTAGTCGACCTTTGGCTTTGTTTTTCGGAAAATAAATGTTCTCTTCCATAATATACCTTAGTCGACCTTTGGCTTTGTTTTTTCGGAAAATAAAATGTTCTCTTTCATAATATGCCTTAGTCGAGCTTTGGCTTTGTTTTTTCGGAAAATAAAATGTTCTCTTCCATAATATACCTTAGTCGACCTTTGGCTTTGTTTTTTTTTTTCGGAAAACAATTATATATATATATATATATATATATATATATATATATATATATATATATATATATATTCTAGTGACTTTATTGCAAGTTTATAATAAAAACATAATTTACTGCAATACAAGAGCCGTTGTCTTTCGGTACTTTGGCTTTATTTTATTTTTTTGTTTTTTTTTTTCGGATAATAAAATGTTCTCTTCCATAATATACCTTAGTCGTAGTTTTTTTTTTTTTCTCGTTGGAACCACGGTAAAATCCCCATTATATATATATATATATATATATATATATATAATAAAAAAGAGAAACCGCAAGTGAAATTTTTTTTTCGTTAGAACCACGGTAAAATCCTTATTATATATATATATATATATATATATATATATATATATATATATATAGATATATAGATATATATATATATATTAGTTCATCAATTTACAATTTTTGTGTTTTCACTCCTGGTACCAACTTGGGATGAGAAGAAGGACTACCTTGAGGTCTTAAATATTCTCTGTTATTTGGAGAAATGTTATTGTGCTTGTGTTTAGACAAATCACTATGATCATTTGGACTGTCTAACGTTTTGTTATTTTCTGTTCTACGGCCGTGCTCAACAGGTTTTGGTATAACGTGATAGGGTACTGGATCAGAGTCTTTTGAAGGGGCTTCTATGGCTACAGGAACCTTATTAGTAGGATAACAGCGAATGGAACGCAAAGGAAAACTTATTTTCTTGCCAGAAAACCTCACATCATATTTCAGATAAATTTTTTCTATCCAGTACATGTTCTGGCTCATTGCTGCCATGTTGTTGTTGTTGTTCTGTATATATATATATATATATATATATATATATATATATATATATATACAGAACAACAACAACAACATGGCAGCACTGATATATATATATATATTACTGGCGCGGAATATCCTTCTCTCAATGAGGGTTAATGGGCCTCTCTTAAGCCGTGATAGGCAACCCATCTAGTGATGGTGTCACGATAAAAACACCCTTGGTAGCTCTGGCGAAGCATCAAGTATTCAGCTACTGACAAGATTTTGAATCTCGGCTGAGGCCGCAGAATGATGATGATGATGATATATATATATATATATATATATATATATATATATATATATATATATATAAAGGTATGTATTCGGTTGTGTCATAAGTAATTTTTTTTCTTGAACCTTGCTCATAAGAAGAATCATTAAAACAACATATATCAGTTTCATAAAATATCAATTCAACAAGATAAAATGTGTTAATATCAGACATTCGAAATAGGAAGATGTTTATTTACGCCACACCTGCATGTGAAAGCATTTAATATGCCGATATATTGAATAACATACCTTTTTAAAGAAATTAAGAACATTTTTCTCTCTAATCAATTTTGCTGCGAGAGATGATAGCCGACCTAAAACCAAAATTAAAAGCAAAAGAAACATACTGATACATACCCTGGCTCCCTCCATTTTTTGGTCTATACTGATCATATTTCAGTCTTGCTGCATTCAATGTCTACGTAAAACGATACAGCTTGTACGTCAGTCGGTAAGATTTAAGTTTAAGATTAGGAGATAATCTTGTATGGAACTAGCTGGACCGTGTAGAGAGATCTCGTGGAATCTCGTGAAATCTCGTCATACTGCCGACCCGAAACTGTAACACATCTTGTTATCAGATTTCATTAAAAAGAATGCCCGCTTGTGTTCCCCTACATTTGTGCTCTGGGCGGACATCTTTGGTGAATTAATGTAAAACGAGTGAAAAATGATAAATGGTCAACATGACTTTTAGTGCCAAGAAACAAAATACGTTTTCTAGCCAACTTGATGGTGCTAATTTCTTAGATGGTCTTAGATTTTCAAGGTTAGAACCGTTTTTACTTTCTACTGAAATTGCTCATTTTGAGAAAAATAATTAATATTATTATTAAATAATTAATTATTTAATTAAAGGTTGCATCAAAAGTAATAGAAATATGTATACGCTTTCCCCGAGTTTAAAAATTGGTCTCCATATTTTTCTCTCAAGTTCGGATTTGAAATATTCCTGTTATGTCATTTATATTCAAAACTCATTTACCTACACTACCGGCTTTAATTATTGGGACATCCCAGTGTTTTAAAAAGTGATGTATTTCATACTATTTTTTAGTATTTATTGCCAAGTGAATATTTATAAATGAAAATAGAATGGTGCTTTTGTTAATATTGCACAATAACATGTGCATCAAATGAATTTATAAATATTTAATAATTACCTGCATTGCAGTTTCATCAATGAAAGAATGAAAAAAAATTAGGGTAATTCGAACGAGTTCATCCTTGTTTCTTTGATTTGTAAAATTTTGCAGAGTAATAATCATTTAGAATTATCCACTTGGCGATAAATACTAAAAATAATAATGCATATATAATATATATAGGAGAGCTGAAAAGTTCTAAAAATCTAACCATATATATATATATATATAGAGAGAGAGAGAGAGAGAGACAGAGAAACAGAGAGACAGAGACAGAGACATTACCGGCCATAATAATTAGACAACCCCAGTGTTAAAAAAAATTATGTATTTCATACTATTTTTAGTATTTATTGCCAAGTGAATATTTATAAATGAAAATAGAATGTTTTTGTTAATATTGCACAATAACATGTGCATCAAATGAATTTACAAATATTTAATAATTACCTATATTGCAGTTTCATCAATGAAAGAATGAAGAAAAATTAAGATGTTCGAATGTTTGCTTCCTTGCCTTGTAAGATTTTGCAAAGTAATAATAACAAAAGAACCCTTCTATTTTCATTTGGCAATAAATACTAAAAACAGTATGAAATACATAATTTCTTTTTTTAAAAAAACAGCTGGCGTGGCCTAATAGTGTATATTTTCTTTAAATCTTGTCTCTTCTCACGTTAGCGTCGCACTTACTAAACTGACAAGATAAAAATGAAACAGACACAGAAAAAACACAGGAGCGTCTCAACCGTTTGAGAAAGGGCGAAAAATATTTCCACCAAAAGTTAGTAATAAACTTTTTCGTAATATACATTCTACGTATTACATGCCGTGCACAAAATTCTGCATTTCATTTTAAGAACCTAAACCTAACAGACGTCAGCGAAACGCGTCGTTAAAAAGCGTTTCCACTTTATTTCATTAATGCCACTTTAGCTACGGATAGTATCCATTGTCTTTGCAAGGCGCTTATACAAGCAGTATAGCCCGGTGTTGCTCGGGTGTAATGAAAGCTTTAAAACTAGTCCATGGTCCTGGAGCTTAGACTCAGCCTAAAGAATATTTGTGTGAAGTTTGGTGAGAATCGGATAAAAATTGTGGATTTGTATAAAGGACATACAGACAGATAAACAGACACACACACAAACACGTTGCCTTATATATATATATATATATATATATATATATATATATATATATATATATATATATTATCGATTTTCTGCACTATTGTAAGAACTGCAACCTTGAAATTTTCTGAATATCGTTTCTTATGTCTTTGTCTATGAGTATATCAAATTTGATTAAAATCCGACCACTCCTTCTATAACCCGATTTTTTCGATTATCGATTTTTGATATTTATCGGGGGTATCTCAACACAAAACTTAGCTAAGAACACTCCCAGACGCTTATAGTACAACTGTGTAAATTTTCAAGAAAATCGGTTCAGCCGTTTCGGAGTCTATAGGTAACGGACATACAGACAGACACACACAGAGACAAAGTTCCATTTATAAATAAGTTATATATATATATATATATATATATATATATATATATGAATGTGTTGAATACATGGATCGGAATCCGACGAGATGGATACAATAAATAAAGAACAAATACGAAAAAAGTTTCTTTAATCTAACATGTTTCCCTTATAACAAGCTTCTTCAGAGATTTAATAAGGACTAATGATTTAAAAATCCGAGAGACAGTATTTTTAAATGAGGTTTAGTTTCATTGGTTAGATACGTGTCACGTGTGATGAAGCAACGGATGAATAATAAAATGTAGAATTTAAAACTTGTGTTTGTTGCAGAGACAATGCATCCACTTCTTCTGCGTCACAAGGACATTGCTTCACATTACAGGCTTCCGTAACGCCCACCCCCGTTCTTCCAATTCTACATAAATCATTACCGTTTTTTCTTTTCTTTTTTGGTTTTATTTTGGTTTTTTGGTTTTTTTGTTTGTTTTTTTTTTGTTTTGTTTTTTGGCAAAATTATCCAGGCATGAATTCCGTTTTATAAATACAACAAAAACTAAAACTTACTTCGTATTTTTTTAACTTACGCATCACAACAACCTCATACTGGAGCTTAACCTCACCATTTCAACATAACCACTAAAAAACTACAATCAACGCCGGGCTATATATATATATATATATAGGCAGTATATCTTCATTCAAATATGTCTCATTGAATAATATTATGTCTATTTATTTTTATAGTCATACTTTCTAGTTCTATAATCAGATTCTTCATGTTAAGATGGAATTCAACAAGGAAGGCGCCGTAGTTTTTCCTACCAAATTACTTCTGATCTCCTCCACGATCATCCTCAGAAGTGAATGACAAAACAAACTTATTTTGCCTATAATAAAATCTGCATTTCGATGTGATTTTTAAAAACACGCATGAATACGCTCTATTATAATTATCTTTCAACTGTAAATTTATCTGTTGTAGCTATGGAATATATTGCAAAACAAGTGAGCGATTTAATGGAGCTGACTGGAAATTAGGAGAATTGCAAAATAGCATTAAATGTTTTTTATATGCGTTTCAACGCGTTGCTGTTACACTCGTAATGAATTTTGGTGTGTTTGTCGGTTACTTTTTTATATAGAGGGCCTCGAGTATTTGAAGTTTTTGTTTTTTGTAGTGTAGCCTATTGGTGTTGCCAACAAGTATTTTCCTCCATTGTAAAGATGGGAAAAAATGTATTTTTAGATGTAGAACATGTATCCAACAAATGAAATGCGAAAGTCTTCATAATGTTGTTGTCGTCAGACCAACAGATGTACTTACATTTTTTCAGAGATATAATCTCCCAAAAACATTTAAACTGATATACAATAATGGTTGGTCTTTTCCAAATATATATTTATAAATTTATCACATCTGATAAAGATAGAGTATTGCCGTGGGAGTTAGGTATTTTCTGGGGTGATAAAAAGAACCGCCCATTCTTCCAGCATCTTTTACGATGGCGCAAACATACGCCTTCTCTTTTAGATTGTGATTGAGCTTAACCCAGTAGGTATTCAATGCAAGGAGCATCTTTGAGAGTACGACCACTCATCAGGTTTGGTGCGGGTTTAGGGTCTGCTTGTGTCTCTTCTATAAATACTTTCATGGCTTCTGCTCGGATGAGCTGAAGTCACTGATGCCTCCTCAACAGGTGTTTACTCGTGCAACAAGACTGGCAACTGGGTCCCACCCATTCACAGTCAGGTTAGCCAAATGCAGACGACAATTCTACTCCTGCAGCTTCCTCTCTCGCACTTCCCGCCTGTGGAACTCGCTCCCGTATTCTTGCTTTCCTGACGGCTACAACCTCCAGAAATTTAAATGCAAAGTCAATACTCATCTACTAACCACTGGACTCTAGCTCTCTCCCCTCCCCTGTATAACCTTCCCTTTCTCTCCACCTATGTATCTGTCATCGCACCTGCTTTCTCATCTTTCTATTGTTCCTTTCTAACTAGTTTGTACTCCGCACTCTTTTCTAATTAATCTTTTTACATTTATGTAACCCCCTGCACATCAGTGGCGTTTCCGCCTTACTCGGGGTGAAATGATTAAAAAAAAAAAAAAAAAGATAATGAAATGTTATTAGTTTAGTATTGGGTCTTTTCCTTATTGATCTGTGAGAGTCACTGGAGACATCAGCTGCAATCCATTGGTCATCTGGATGCGTCCGTACACCTTGGTGTTTTCTTCATATATATTTACTAAAGACCTGATAATGTGTAAGAAGAAAAAGTGTGGGACCGAGGAGATTGTTTTGTGGAAACGCCAGCAATGATAATACATTTTCTTATGGCAATTCTTCGGGTGAACTGTCTGCTATGGTACCTAGAATTTATGTGCTTTACTAGATTATATGAAACCAAAATCAAGAGTTTCAAGCGGACACATAAATGTTGTATTTTATATATTAAATGCGGAGCTCTTTTGGTTTAAGTATTAAGTTTTTCTGAAGTTATATTCTGGTGGAAATTAAAAAAAAAACTTGATATGATTTTTCTGGAAAAAATTATCAATGGAATTTCCGTTCTTCCGACCATCTCTCCATGGTCTCGTAAGCAAGCATTAGCTTTCAAATGAAACTCACAGCAGAGATCTATCGCGTTTTAATTTTGCCGCCAATAGCCAGGCAAGACACGGTCTCTTGAACATTACATCTTTTCTGATATGATTTATGTCCCGTGAAATATGTCTTAAGGTTTGGGAATGAGATACGACTACAGTGTGCTGCCAACATTGAGAAGCGTTCAGTCGGCGAAACTGTATTTTCCCCTTTCATATTTCATATTTAGCCATAATTTTCGCCGAAACAAAGTGAAATTATCACATTTTCGAAAACAATTCATTAAAGGCAAGCGCGTAGAAGTAATAAAAATCGGCGTAAACTTCAAAGACTTTCCTGATATTGTGCAAAATATCGCTTCTGACTTCTAATGATCTCTTTGCTATCGGGCATCGTTTGTTATTAAAATTTTCGCTCTTGAATTTGGTCGCGGCGCACGAAATGACATATTTCCTATTTTGGTGATATCAAAATGAATTTAAATAAATGCATATTATAGCGTTTCATTCGCTATTTAAATCTATTCTACTGCTGTATTACATTTTACTGAAGAATTTTCATCAGAATCGTCACTTTTTGACCCTTGGATATAAATTATCTAGGGACTAAGCACGACTTCGAATTTGATATGTGTTTAAATTAAGACAATAGGCAGCTAAAACACGTTTTCGAGAAAATCTGTAGGAAGAACTTTTCCATTATTTTTCTATTAAAAAGAATTAAAAGGGATTAAAAAGGATTAAAGGGATTTTTTAAAAATGATTAAAAAGAGATTTCGGAAATTAAAAGGGATTAAAATAATTAAAAGGGATTAAGGTGGATTTTATATTAACAATAAATAGTGGGTGCGAGATTAAAATGACCTCATAGATCGAAACAAGAGTATGAGATGATATTGCATTTAACTACAGTCAGAGTTTGTATGTTTTACAGAATAGCAGCCATTTTCGTTTTCTTTAATGACCAATATTGTCGTTCTGATAAAAAAATAAAAAGGTAAAGAGATTTCGTTTACACAAGAACCAAAATATTAAAAAATTAGTTAAGCTTTCACGAGAGTAAAAATGTTTTATATGAAAAAACAAAAGGTAAACGTGGGTTTGCTTTACACAAGAATCCAAAATATATTCATGTTTTGTGTACATGAGAACCAAAAAACCTTGGTTTTCACGGGTGTCATAAAGGTGGACACAGGTTTGGTTTATATGAGAAAAAATGACAGTAGATATGGGTTTGCTTTTCACAAGAATTTAAAAGATATGGTGTAGATGAAAAACAATAATTTAAAAAAATATTTTGGTTTTTACAAAAGTCAAACTGGTTGATAGAGGTTTAGTTTGCATGAGAAAAAAAACGTAGAATTTTGTTTTTGCTTGTTTGTTTTTTTGTTTTTTTGTTTTTTTGTTTTTTCACAATTTCCAAACAATATACAAGTGTTTGTAGTACCCTCTTGCTAGAGGTCAGAAATAATACTACCGAAACATATTTGTCTTCTTCTCCCTCCTTTCCTCCAGGTGCTTCCACCTAGGTCACGAACTACTTCCCAGAAATCACTTCATCTCTCTCTCTCTCTCTCACTCTCTCTCTCTCTCTCTCTCTCTCTCTCTCTCTCTCTGGCCCATCCCTACTGATCAACAATTAGTAGCAGTTCAGTTTTTTTTTAGTTCCTCAAAAGATTGCACACCAGCCACACGTGCTACTCCCGCCAGTGGACATTTTAGCCAGTTACGTGGGAGTCACACAAGAATGCAGACGAAGTTAAATGAAGTTTGTTTTAACAGGTTAATATTTGTATCTCTTAATTATTATCCAAAATATACAAGGTACAAATATTACAGGTTTCGTGTACATGAGAAAGAAAGAAAGGGAACATTTTCGTTTTCACGAAAGTGAAACATGGATCCACATGTTTGGTTGACATGAGAAACAAAAAGGTTGTCATCGGTTTACTTTACACTACAATTCAAAATATATACATACGCTTGGTGTACATGACAACCAAAAAAGAAAACAATAATTTAGTTTTCACTAGAGTCAAACAGGTAGACACTGTTTTGGTTTGCATGAGAAATTTAAGAAAAACTAGACATGGGTTTGCTTTACAGAGAATTTGAAAGATATTCATAGGTTTAATGTACACGAGAACCAATAAGGATAAGATCATTTAGTTTTCACATAAGTAAAACAAGTAGACATAGGTTTAGTTTGCATGAGAAATAAAAAGGTAGACATGGGTTTGCTTTACACAAGAATCGAAAAGTTGTCCGATGGTTTAATGTACATGAAAACCAAAAGGTAAACAATAATTTTGTTTTCGCAAGAGTCAAACACTAGACGTAGGGTTGGTTTGCATGAGAAATAAAAAGTTCAAAATGGGTTTGCATAAGAATCAAAACGGTATACATGGGTTTGGTGTGCATGAAAACCAAAAGGGCAAAAAAATAATTTGGATTTCAGAAGTCAAACAGGTAGACATAGGTATGATTTGCATGGGAAGCAAAAAAGTAGACGGAAGAATTTTTTACACAAGAATCCAAAGGATATTCATGAGTTATGGGTAGGTTACATGAAAACCAAACAGGTAAGCATTAGTTTGGTTTTCACGAGAGTCAAACGGGTAGACATAGATTTGTTTTGCATGAGAAATAAAAAGATAGACAAGAGTTTTATTTACAAAATAATTCAAAAGATATACATGAGTTTTATGTATATGAAACCCAAAAAGGAAAAGAATAGTTTGGTTTTCACAAGAGTCAAACAAGTACATATGAGTTTACATGTGAAAAAGAAACGGCAGACATGGGTTTACTTTACAAAAGAATTAAAAAGATGTGTTTGTTGTACAGGGTGATTTTAAATGGTGAATCAGTTATTTCTATACTTCTGAGAGGTGGTATTGTAGCTATTTAGTTTGTTTGGCCTGTCGTCCTCATCTTTGTTATCATATTCACGATGTTTCGGCTGTTGGTCACTACTGCCTTCTTCAGGTGATTGGCATTTCGAACCGAATCCTTTATTTTGTCCATTCGGGTAGAATGTTCTAATTCCACGTGTCTTACCACTTCGGTCATCTCAGTTTCGACTGTCCAAGTTTTTGAGCTCTGCTAGATACTGAACTCTCAACTCTTTTGAGTCAAGTCATTGTATTTCCAGTAGCCGGTTGCGTGCGTTATGTCTCTTCCGTCTAACACCGCGGTTCGCTGCTGCTGCTGCACGTCGTCCGCTGTTTGACGTTTGCCGTTGCCATTGCCGCCTCTGCTGCCGCCGCCGCCGCCGCCGCCGCCTCCGCCTCCGCCTCCGAACGAGCTGACAACGACTGCGACTACGACGATTCCGCCGCTGCCACCGCGAAGCAGAATCGAAAACAACGAATTAACCAAGACGTGCGTTGTGGTGCAGTGGATATTAGCTCGGAACGAGAAACCGCGGAGCCGAGTTCGAATTCCAGTTGAATTCACTGCATTCACTTACGCCCAAATACATTTCTGAAAGGTATTAATCCATTTCTTCCCTCCATAAATGGGTTAAATCACAGGAAAGATTGGATTCTATAGCCTTGGCTGGCAACCAGTCTACAGCAGAACGTAATGGCAACCTACTGCGGGATAATCTTCTGCTCAGCCAGTCATATCTATTTCCAGACATGATCGGCCAAGCCTGTATCACGATGCACTTAACTGACTGACTGACTATTGTATTTCTTCAATCCATCCTATTAAACACTGGGTCATGTGTCCTTGAAGAAAACAAAGTTTGAACAATGTCAATAGTGAAAACTTATTAAATATATTAAATCTTCTAAAGATTTTTCATTTGAAAGGATTCTGTTTATTACATTCTCTATTTAAAAAAAAAACGCTGGGTTCTTAATAAGGAGATGTTCGTTAAACTTTGGAGCGTGGTGTTTGGAGCTTTTTAATTTCAACTTTAATTCATCTGATTCTAAAAATTCTTTTTCTAATTTTATGGAAGATGTATGTTTATCCTGGAAACAAAATCGCAATATTTGGCTAAACGTGACAAATCGAGCCGCATTGGGAAGTCCAACCATGCAAAATTTTTAATTTCGGTATTTGTAATATTTGGGAGCACTTGAAAAATAAACTGAGCTAATTTGCGCTAGAAATGAAGAAAACGTAAGTTTAAAAAGTTGTTTCACTGAGTTTTGAATTTAGACTCATTATTTTTAACCCATTTCCCTCAAACAAGGCAACAAAGTCATTAAGACGTTGGGGTTACTGAGTATGAAAAAATATAAGAAACATATCATTAAGGCGTGAGAGCAATAGTAGAAGAGAAATTAAGAAGACAGAAGGTAACGATTAAGGTTATATTTCAATTTTTGAAGATCAAAGTTGACTGGAAAGGAAAATACCTGACCAGAGTTCACAAATGAGAATCGACAGATAAGAAAATGTTTAGGTGATTTTGTTAAAATAATAACTACAATTTTGACTATGTATACTTATGTTTTTTTCATGTTAATATATAATACGTAACGGCGGCAAACCAGCATACAGCTATTCATTTATTTACCATTAAGTCATATTGAAGCTTTATGGAGGTAGTTAATGTTTATTAATTCGGCCTTGTGTCATACATAATCGAACACCCTAAAGCTTACAAATTTTTCGTTATTATCGGAATTATCAGAAAGTTGGTTGTTGGTTGGAATGTGTTTTGTGGTGCAGTCGATATCGACTTGGAACGACAAATCGGGTAGCCGAGTTCGAATTCTAGTTGAATTCCTTGCATTCATTTACGCACAAATACCCTTGGGAAAGGTATTAATCCGTCCCTTCCCTCCAGTTACGGGTTAAATATTACGACAGACTGGGTTCTATAGCCTTGGCTGGCAACCAGTCTACCGCAGAAAGCAATGGCAATAAACTGCAGAATAATCTTCTGCCCAGTCAGTCATGTTTCTTTCGAGACATGATCGTCCAAAGCGTGTATCACGTATGGCATTTAACTGAATATTTGAAATATAATCTGCAAGTGTTTATACGCAGATTTATATAGAAATGTGTATCAAAAGCATATACTGAATTTTCTATTAGAAATGCCATAAAAATGGACCCTAACACAAGGACTCTTGTCTAATTGTAATGAAATTTGGCATTACAATCAGCAGTGATTCACGAGAGAATATTTTCTAAATTGTCTAAGGTGTTATGTATCGATTAAGCTGTAACTCCAGAAAATACATCGATACATGTATACATATAAATATATCCTTGCGTAAATTAATTCTAACTACTGCTTTAGTTTCTTTTCTTTCAGCATCCATTCAGTTTTAGACCCACTGGAGTGACAGGGTGCAATCGATTTCTATTTTGTTCCTAGATTAGTTTGTTGTGTCCACTAAAATATCAAATACAATATTTATAAACCAATTACTACTGCTTTAGTTTCTTTTCTTTCAGCATCCATTCAGTTTTAGATCCACTGGAGTGACAGGGTGTAATCGATTTCTATTTTGTTCCTAGATTAGTTTGTTGTGTCCACTAAAATATCAAATACTATATTTATAAACCAATTACACTCAATGAAGTGCTTACGACGACTTTTGGTCAGTTGCTTTCTGGTCGTTATAGAGCAAACATCCGGTCCATCGCTTTTGCTCGGTATCACCACTAAACTACGTTGTTTTTTTAGGGGTTTTTTTGGGTTTTTTTTTTTTTTTTCTGCTGGATTTTATTCTTTTGATAAATATCGTTGTATGATTCTAAACGGCTGAATTACGATCAGCGCCTCAATAACTAACTCCTTATGTCATTGTCTCGAATACCAATGGTCGTTATAGAGCAAACATCCGGTCCATCGCTTTTGCTCGGTATCACCACTAAACAAAGTTGTTTTTTTAGGGGTTTTTTTGGGGTTTTTTTTTTTTCTGCTGGATTTTATTCTTTTGATAAATACCGTTGTATGATTCTAAACGGCTGAATTACGATCAGCGCCTCAATAACTAACTCCTTATATCATTGTCTCGAATACCAATGGTCGTTATAGAGCAAACATCAAGATATCCTTTTGCTCGGTATCACCACTAAGCTTCTACGTTGTTTTTGGTTTTTTTTTGGGTTTTTTTTCTGCTGGATTTTATTCTTTTGATAAATATCTATTTGAGATGAATTCTAATGGCTGGAATTTTGATCAACCTCAATAACTATCCTTATATGGGGTTGTCTCAGGTAATGGTCGATTTATAGAGCAAACATGGAGTCCATCTTTTGCTCGGTATCACACTATTCGTTGTTTTGGTTTTTTTTGGTTTTTTTTTTCTGCTGGATTTTATTCTTTGATAAATATCATTGGGATAGTTATGTTCATTACGGTAGCGCCTCAATAACTCCTTATGTCATTGTCTCGAATACCAATGGTCGTTATAGAGCAAACATCCGGTCCGTAGCGCTCGGTATCACCACTAAGCTACGTTGTTTGGTTTTTTTTTGTTTTTTTCTGCTGGATTTTATTCTTTTGATAAATATCGTGGGATGATTTGAACGGCTGAATTACGATCAGCGCCTCAATAACTAACTCCTTATGTCATTGTCTCTGAATACCAATGATCCGTTATAAGGCAAACATCCGAGTCCTTCACTTTGCTCGGTATCACCACTAAACTACGTTGTTTTTGGTTTTTTTTTGTTTTTTTTCTACTGGATTTTATTCTTTTGATAAATATCGTGGGATGATTCTAAATGGCTGAATTACGATCAGCGCCTGCTCATACTCCTTATGTCATTGTCTTCGAATACCAATGGTCGTTATGAAACAAACATCCGGTCCATCGCTTTTTTGCTCGGTGTCACCCACTACTTCGTTACCATTTTTTGTTTTTTCTGCTGGATTTTTATTCTTTTGATAAATATCGTGGGATGATTCTAAATGGCTAGTCACGATCAGCGCCTCAATAACTAACTCCTTATGTCACTGTCTCCGTCTCAATGGTCGTTATAGTACTTATCCGATTATCCCCTTTTGCTCGGTATCACCACTAAACTATTGTTTTGGGTTTTGTTTTTTGCTGGATTTTATTCTTTTGATATCGTGGATGATTCAAATGGCTGAATTACGATCAGCGCCGCAATAACGCTCCTTGTCATTGTCTCGAATACAATGGTCGTTATAGAGCAAACATCCGGTCCATCGCTTTTTGCTCGGTATCACTACTATTCGTTGTTTTTGGTTTTTTTTTGGTTTTTCTAGTTTATTCTTTTGATAAATCGTGGGATGATTCTATGAACGGCTGAATTCGATCAGCATAACCTCAATAACTAACTCCTTATGTCATTGTCTCGAATACCAATGGTCGTTATAAACCAAACATCCGGTCCATCGCTTGCTCGGTATCACCACTAAGCTACGTTGTTTTGGTTTTTTTTGTTTCTTTTTCTGCTGGATTTTATTCTTTTGATAAATATCGTGGGATGATTCTAAAATGCATGAATTACATCATGCCTCAATAACTAAACTCCTTATGTCATTGTCTCGAATACCAATGGTCGTTATGGGCTAAACATCCGGTCCATCGCTTTTGCCTCGGTGTCACCACTAAACTGCCGCTGTTTTTGCGTTTTTTTGTTTTTTTTTTTTCTGCTGATTTATTCTTTTGATAAATATCGTGGGATGATCTTCTAATGGCTGAATTACGATCAGCGCCTCAATAACTAACTCCTTATGTCACTGTCTCGAATACCAATGGTCGTTATAGAGCAAACATCCGGTCCATCGCTTTTGCTCGGTATCACCACTAAAACTACGCGTTGTTTTGGGTTTTTTTGTTTTTTTTTCTGCTGGATTTTATTCTTTTGATAAATATCGTGGGATGATTCTAAATGGCTGAATTACGATCAGCGCCTCAATAACTAACCCTTATGTCATTGTCTCGAATACCAATGGTCGTTATAGAGTGAATATCCGTCCATCGCTTTTGTCGGTGTCACCACTAAACTACGTTGTTTTTGGGTTTTTGTTTTTTTTTCTGCTGGATTTTATTCTTTGATAAATATCGTGGGATGATCTAAATGGCTGAATTACGTTGCCTCAATAACTAACTCTTGCGTCATTAACTGAATACCAACGGTCGTTATAGAGCAAAATATCCGGTCCTACCGTTTTTGCCCGGTGTCACCACTAAACTACGTTGTTTTTTTGGGTTTTTTTTGTTTTTTTTTCTGCTGGATTTTATTCTTTGATAAATATCGGGATGATTCTAAATGGCTGAATTACGATCAGCGCCTCAATAACTAACTCCCTTATGTCATTGTCTGACACCAATGGTCGTTATAGAGCAAACATCCGGTCCATCGCTTTTGCTCGGTGTCACCACTAACTACGTTGTTTTCGGCTTTTTTGTTTTTTTTTTTTCTGCTGGATTTTATTCTTTTGATAAATATCGTGATTCTAAATGGTTGAATTACGACCAGCGCCTCAATAACTAACTCCTTATGTCATTGTCTCGAATACCAATGGTCGTTATAGAGCAAACATCCGGTCCATCGCTTTTGCTCGGTATCACCACCAAACTACGTTGTTTTTGTTTTTTTTCTGCTGATTTTATTCTTTTTGATAAATATCGGGATGATTCTAAATGGCTGAATTACGATCAGCGCCTCAATAACTAAACTCCTACGTCACTGTCTCGAATACCAATGGTCGTTATAGAGCAACATCCGGTCCATCGCTTTTTGCTCGGTATCACCATCTAAACTACGTTGTTTTTGGTTTTTTTTGTTTTTTTTTTTTCTGCTGGATTTATTCTTTTGATAAATATCGCGGGATGATTCTAAATGGCTGAATTACGATCAGCGCCTCAATAACTAACTCTTATGTCATTGTCTCGAATACTCAAATGGCCGTTATAGAGCAAACATCCGGTCCATCGCTTTTGCTCGGTGTCACCACTAAACTACGTTGTTTTTGGGTTTTTTTGTTTTTTTTTCTGCTGGATTTATTCTTTGATAAATATCGTGGGATGATTCTAAATGGCTGAATTACGATCAGTGCCTCAATAACTAACTCTTATGTCATTGTCTCGAATACCAATGGTCGTTATAGAGCAAACATCCGGTCCATCGCTTTTGCTCGGTGTCACCAAAATTTCGAACTACGTTGTTTTTGGGTTTTTTTGTTTTTTTTTCTGCTGGATTTTATTCTTTTGATAAATATCGTGGGATGATTCTGAACGGCTGAATTACGATCAGCGCCTCAATAACTAACTCCTTATGTCATTGTCTCGAATACCAATGGTCGTTATAGAGCAACATCCGGTCCATCGCTTTTGCTCGGTATCACCACTAAACTACGTTGTTTTTGGTTTTTTTTGTTTTTTTTTCTGCTGATTTATTCTTTGATAAATATCGGGATGATTTAAATGGCTGAATTACGATCAGCGCCTCAATAACTAACTCCTTTATGTCAATGTCTCGAATACCAATGGTCGTTATAGAGCAAACATCCGGTCCATCGCCGCTTTTGCTCGGTATCACCACTAAACTACGTTGTTTTTGCTCTTTTGTTTTTTTTTCTGCTGGATTTATCTTTGATAAATATCGGGATGATTCTAAATGGCCGAATTACGATCAGCGCTCAATAACTAACTCCTTATGTCATTGTCTCGAATACCAATGGTCGTTATAGACAAATTATCCGGTCCATCGCTTTTGCTCGGTGTCACCACTAAACTACGTTGTTTTTGGGTTTTTTTGTTTTTTTTTCTGCTGGATTTTATTCTTTGATAAATATCGTGGGATGATTCTAAATGGCTGAATTACGATCAGCGCCTCAATAACTAACCCTTATGTCATTGTCTCGAATACCAATGGTCGTTATAGAGCAAACATCCGGTCCATCGCTTTTGCTCGGTGTCACCACTAAACTACGTTGTTTTTGGGTTTTTTTGTTTTTTTTTCTCTACGGATTTTATTCTTTTGATAAATATCGTGGAATGATTCTAAATGGCTAAATTACGATCAGCGCCCAATAACTAACTCCCTTATGTCATTGTCTCGAATACCAATTTTATTTTTCAGGAGCAAACATCCGGTCTCATCGCTTTTGCTCGGTATCACCACTAAACAAAGTTGTTTTTGGTTTTTTTGGTTTTTTTCAAGCTGGATTTTATTCTTTTGATAAATATCGTGGGATGATTCTGAACGGCTGAATTACGATCAGCGCCTCAATAACTAACTCCTTATGGTCATTGTCTCGAATACCAATGGTCGTTATAGAGCAAACATCCGGTCCATCGCTTTTGCTCGGTATCACCAAAATTTTCAAACTACGTTGTTTTTGGTTTTTTTGGTTTTTTTTCTGCTGGATTTCATTCTTTTGATAAATATCGTGGGATGATTCTGAACGGCTGAATTACGATCAGCGCCTCAATAACTAACTCCTTATGTCATTGTCTCGAATACCAATGGTCGTTATAGAGCAAACATCCGGTCCATCGCTTTTGCTCGGTATCACCACTAAACTACGTTGTTTTTGGGTTTTTTTGTTTTTTTTTCTGCTGGATTTTATTCTTTGGATAAATATCGTGGGATGATTCTAAATGGCTGATTTACGATCAGCGCCTCAATAACTAACTCCTTATGTCATTGTCTCGAATACCAATGGTCGTTATAGAGCAAACATCCGGTCCATCGCTTTTGCTCGGTGTCACCACTAAACTACGTTGTTTTTGGGTTTTTTTTGTTTTTTTTTCTGCTGGATTTTATTATTTTGATAAATATCGTGGGATGATTCTAAATGGCTGAATTACGATCAGCGCCTCAATAACTAACTCCTTATGTCATTGTCTCGAATACCAATGGTCGTTATAGAGCAAACATCCGGTCCATCGCTTTTGCTCGGTATCACCACTAAACAAAGTTGTTTTTGGTTTTTTTTGTTTTTTTTTTTCTGCTGGATTTTATTCTTTTGATAAATATCGTGGGATGATTCTGAACGGCTGAATTACGATCAGCGCCTCAATAACTAACTCCTTATGTCATTGTCTCGAATACCAATGGTCGTTATAGAGCAAACATCCGGTCCATCGCTTTTGCTCGGTATCACCACTAAACTACGTTGTTTTTGGTTTTTTTTGTTTTTTTTTTTCTGCTGGATTTTATTCTTTTGATAAATATCGTGGGATGATTCTAAATGGCTGAATTACGATCAGCGCCTCAATAACTAACTCCTTATGTCATTGTCTCGAATACCAATGGTCGTTATAGAGCAAACATCCGGTCCATCGCTTTTGCTCGGTATCACCACTAAACTACGTTGTTTTTGGTTTTTTTTGTTTTTTTTTTCTGCTGGATTTTATTCTTTTGATAAATATCGTGGGATGATTCTAAATGGCTGATTTACGATCAGCGCCTCAATAACTAACTCCTTATGTCATTGTCTCGAATACCAATGGTCGTTATAGAGCAAACATCCGGTCCATCGCTTTTGCTCGGTGTCACCACTAAACTACGTTGTTTTTGGGTTTTTTTGGTTTTTTTTCTGCTGGATTTTATTCTTTTGATAAATATCGTGGGATGATTCTAAATGGCTGAATTACGATCAGCGCCTCAATAACTAACTCCTTATGTCATTGTCTCGAATACCAATGGTCGTTATAGAGCAAACATCCGGTCCATCGCTTTTGCTCGGTATCACCACTAAACTACGTTGTTTTTGTTTTTTTTTTGTTTTTTTTTCTGCTGGATTTTATTCTTTTGATAAATATCGTGGGATGATTCTAAATGGCTGAATTACGATCAGCGCCTCAATAACTAAATCCTTATGTCATTGTCTCGAATACCAATGGTCGTTATAGAGCAAACATCCGGTCCATCGCTTTTGCTCGGTGTCACCACTAAACTACGTTGTTTTTGGTTTTTTTTGGTTTTTTTTCTGCTGGATTTTATTCTTTTGATAAATATCGTGGGATGATTCTAAATGGCTGAATTACGATCAGCGCCTCAATAACTAACTCCTTATGTCATTGTCTCGAATACCAATGGTCGTTATAGAGCAAACATCCGGTCCATCGCTTTTGCTCGGTATCACCACTAAACTACGTTGTTTTTGGGATTTTTTGTTTTTTTTTCTGCTGGATTTTATTCTTTTGATAAATATCGTGGGATGATTCTAAATGGCTGAATTACGATCAGCGCCTCAATAACTAACTCCTTATGTCATTGTCTCGAATACCAATGGTCGTTATAGAGCAAACATCCGGTCCATCGCTTTTGCTCGGTATCATCACTAAACTACGTTATTTTTGGTTTTTTTTGGTTTTTTTCTGCTGGATTTTATTCTTTGATAAATATCGTGGGATGATTCTGAACGGCTGAATTACGATCAGCGCCTCAATAACTAACCTTATGTCATTGTCTCGAATACCAATGGTCGTTATAGAGCAAACATCCGGTCCATCGCTTTTGCTCGGTATCACCACTAAACTACGTTGTTTTTGGTTTTTTTTGGGTTTTTTTCTGCTGGATTTTATTCTTTTGATAAATATCGTGGGATGATTCTAAATGGCTGAATTACGATCAGCGCCTCAATAACTAACTCCTTGCGTCATTGTCTCGAATACCAATGGTCGTTATAGAGCAACATCCGGTCCATAGTTTTTGCTCGGTATCACCACTAAACTACGTTGTTTTGGGGTTTTTGTTTTTTTTTTCTGCTGGATTTTATTCTTTTGATAAATATCGTGGGATGATTCTAAATGGCTGAATTCCTTATTGGATCAGCGCCTCAATAACTAACTCCTTATGTCATTGTCTCGAATACCAATGGTGGTTATAGAGCAAACATCCGGTCCATCGCTTTTGCTCGGTATCACCACTAAACTACGTTGTTTTTGGGTTTTTTGTTTTTTTTTTCTGCTGGATTTTATTCTTTTGATAAATATCGTGGGATGATTCTTAATGGCTGAATTACGATCAGCGCCTCAATAACTAACTCCTTATGTCATTGTCTCGAATACCAATGGTCGTTATAGAGCAAACATCCGGTCCATCGCTTTTGCTCGGTATCACCACTAAACTACGTTGTTTTTGGGTTTTTTTGTTTTTTTTTCTGCTGGATTTTATTCTTTTGATAAAATGTGGAATGATTCTAAATGGCTGAATTACGATCAGCGCTCTAATAACTAACTCCTTATGTCATTGTCTTGAATACCAATGGTCGTTATAGAGCAAACATCCGGTCCATTCGCTTTGTTCCTATCACCACTAAACTACGTTGTTTTTGGCTTTTTTTGTTTTTTTTTCTGCTGGATTTTATTCTTTTGATAAATATCGTGGGATGACTCTAAATGGCTGAATTACGATCAGCGCCTCAATAACTAACTCCTTATGTCATTGTCTCGAATACCAATGGTCGTTATAGAGCAAACATCCGGTCCATCGCTTTTGCTCGGTATCACCAATAAACTACGTTGTTTTTGGGTTTTTTTTTGTTTTTTTTTCTGCTGGATTTTATTCTTTTGATAAATATCGTGGAATGATTCTAAATGGCTGAATTACGATCAGCGCCTCAATAACTAACTCCTTGCGTCATTGTCTCGAATACCAATGGTCGTTATAGAGCAAACATCCGGTCCATCGCTTTTGCTCGGTATCACCACCAAACTACGTTGTTTTTGGTTTTTTTTGGTTTTTTTTTCTGCTGGATTTTATTCTTTTGATAAATTTCGTGGGATGATTCTAAATGGCTGAATTACGATCAGCGCCTCAATAACTAACTCCTTATGTCATTGTCTCGAATACCAATGGTCGTTATAGAGCAAACATCAGGTCCATCGCTTTTGCTCGGTATCACCACTAAACTACGTTGTTTTTGGGTTTTTTTTGTTTTTTTTTCTGCTGGATTTTATTCTTTTGATAAATATCGGGATGATTCTAAATGGCTGAATTACGATCAGCGCCTCAATAACTAACTCCTTATGTCATTGTCTCGAATACCAATGGTCGTTATAGAGCAAACATCCGGTCCATCGCTTTTGCTCGGTATCATCACTAAACTACGTTGTTTTGGGGTTTTTTTGTTTCTTTTTCTGCTGGATTTTATTCTTTTGATAAATATCGTGGGATGATTCTAAATGGCTGAATTACGATCAGCGCCTCAATAACTAACTCCTTATGTCATTGTCTCGAATACCAATGGTCGTTATAGAGCAAACATCCGGTCCATCGCTTTTGCTCGGTATCACCACTAAACTACGTTGTTTTTGGTTTTTTTTGTTTTTTTTTCTGCTGGATTTTATTCTTTTGATAAATATCGTGGGATGATTCTAAATGGCTGAATTACGATCAGCGCCTCAATAACTAACTCCTTATGTCATTGTCTCGAATACCAATGGTCGTTATAGAGCAAACATCCGGTCCATCGCTTTTGCTCGGTATCACCACTAAACTACGTTGTTTTTGGTTTTCTTTGGGGTTTTTTTCTGCTGGATTTTATTCTTTTGATAAATATCGTGGGATGATTCTGAACGGCTGAATTACGATCAGCGCCTCAATAACTAACTCCTTATGTCATTGTCTCGAATACCAATGGTCGTTATAGAGCAAACATCCGGTCCATCGCTTTTGCTCGGTATCACCACTAAACTACGTTGTTTTGGGGTTTTTTTGTTTTTTTTTCTGCTGGATTTTATTCTTTTGATAAATATCGTGGGATGATTCTAAATGGCTGAATTACGATCAGCGCCTCAATAACTAAATCCTTATGTCATTGTCTCGAATACCAATGGTCGTTATAGAGCAAACATCCGGTCCATCGCTTTGCTCGGTATCACCACTAAACTACGTTGTTTTTGTTTTTTTTTGTTTTTTTTTCTGCTGGATTTTATTCTTTTGATAAATATCGTGGGATGATTCTAAATGGCTGAATTACGATCGTTCTTTACTTAACTAACTCTGCGTCATTGTCTCGAATACCAATGGTCGTTATAGAGCAAACATCCGGTCCATCGCTTTTGCTCGGTATCACCACTAAACTACGTTGTTTTTGGTTTTCTTTGGGGTTTTTTTCTGCTGGATTTTATTCTTTGATAAATATCGTGGGATGATTCTGAACGGCTGAATTACGATCAGCGCCTCAATAACTAACTCCTTATGTCATTGTCTCGAATACCAATGGTCGTTATAGAGCAAACATCCGGTCCATCGCTTTTGCTCGGTATCACCACTAAACTACGTTGTTTTTGGTTTTTTTTGGTTTTTTTTTCTGCTGGATTTTATTCTTTTTGATAAATATCGTGGGATGATTCTGGAACGGCTGAATTACGATCAGCGCCTCAATAACTAACTCCTATGTCATTGTCTCGAATACCAATGGTCGTTATAGAGCAAACATCCGGTCCATCGCTTTTGCTCGGTATCACCACTAAACTACGTTGTTTTTGGGTTTTTTTGGGTTTTTTTTCTGCTGGATTTTATTCTTTTGATAAATATCGGAATGATTCTAAATGGCTGAATTACGATCAGCGCCTCAATAACTAACTCCTTATGTCATTGTCTCGAATACCAATGGTCGTTATAGATGCAAACATCCGGTCCATTGCTTTTGCTCGGTATCAATACCAAACTACGTTGTTTTTGGGTTTTTTTGTTTTTTTTTCTGCTGGATTTTATTCTTTTGATAAATATCGTGGAATGATTCTAAATGGCTGAATTACGATCAGCGCCTCAATAACTAACTCCTTATGTCATTGTCTCGAATACCAATGGTCGTTATAGAGCAAACATCCGGTCCATCGCTTTTGCTCGTATCACCACTAAACTACGTTGTTTTTGGGTTTTTTTGTTTTTTTTCTGCTGGATTTTATTCTTTTGATAAATATCGGGATGATTCTAAATGGCTGAATTACGATCAGCGCCTCAATAACTAACTCCCATGTCATTGTCTCGAATACCAATGGTCGTTATAGAGCAAACATCCGGTCCATCGCTTTTACTCGGTATCACCACTAAACTACGTTGTTTTTGGTTTTTTTTGGTTTTTTTTTCTGCTGGATTTTATTCTTTTGATAAATATCGTGGATGATTCTGAACGGCTGAATTACGATCAGCGCCTCAATAACTAACTCCTTATGTCATTGTCTCGAATACCAATGGTCGTTATAGAGCAAACATCCGGTCCATCGCTTTGCTCGGTATCACCAATAAACTACGTTGTTTTTGGGTTTTTTTGGGTTTTTTTCTGCTGATTTATTCTTTTGATAAATATCGTGGAATGATTCTAAATGGCTGAATTACGATCAGCGCCTCAATAACTAACTCCTTATGTCATTGTCTCGAATACCAATGGTCGTTATAGAGCAAACATCCGGTCCATTGCTTTTGCTCGGTATCACCACTAAACTACGTTGTTTTTGGGTTTTTTTTGTTTTTTTTTCTGCTGGATTTATTCTTTGATAAATATCGTGGAATGATTCTAAATGGCTGAATTACGATCAGCGCCTCAATAACTAACTCCTTATGTCATTGTCTCGAATACCAATGGTCGTTATAGAGCAAATATCCGGTCCATCGCTTTTGCTCGGTATCACCACTAAACTACGTTGTTTAGTTTTTTTGTTTTTTTTTCTGCTGATTTTATTCTTTTGATAAATATCGGGATGATTCTAAAATGGCTGAATTACGATCAGCGCCTCAATAATCAACTCCTTATGTCATTGTCTCGAATACCAATGGTCGTTATAGAGCAAACATCCGGTCCATCGCTTTTGCTCGGTATCACCACTAAACTACGTTGTTTTTGGGTTTTTTTTGTTTTTTTTTTTCTGCTGGATTTTATTCTTTTGATAAATATCGTGGAATGATTCTAAATGGCTGAATTACGATCAGCGCCTCAATAACTAACTCCTTATGTCATTGTCTCGAATACCAATGGTCGTTATAGAGCAAACATCCGGTCCATCGCTTTGCTCGGTATCACCACTAAACTACGTTGTTTTTGGTTTTTTTTTGGTTTTTTTTCTGCTGGATTTTATTCTTTTGATAAATATCGTGGGATGATTCTGAACGGCTGAATTACGATCAGCGCCTCAATAACTAACTCCTTATGTCATTGTCTCGAATACCAACACTCCGAATTTTGACATTCCACGAAAATGGATTTTTAAATTTGCAGGGGTGTGCAACAATATGAATTATTTTCGGGGTGAATGATGAAATTTGTTTGGCCTTGAAAAATATTGCATTAATCGTGATTGCATCAGATTATTATCGACACTATTGTCTCGACTTTCGATTACTTATCCTATGAAGATTGTCGGCGATGAACGTTACTCCAAGAAAGTATACGAAAGTTGTAACGCTGCAGGAATACACTGGCAAGCCTTACAGAGAGATCGCGGATATCGTTTGTGTCAACCTTTCAATTGTCGTATTATCAAGGCAAAGAAACAAACTGAATCCATCAGTCCAAAACGTTAAAAAAAATTTTTTAGTTTGTTTTTTTTTTCAATTAATGTCCACTTGGGTGTAAAGGTTTAGAGTATGAGTTTGAGTTTGACTTGTATCTTCACATTCTTTTCCTTATTCCTTCTAATACAAGTAAGATGATTTATCATCTCCTGTCTCTGCTTTTTTCTAGGCTATTGCTTGTATAATCGCATTCTTTCCCGTATAATCGCATTCTTTCCCTCATCACTTTCAAGAGAACTAAAATAATCCAACTTCTTTTCTGAGTTTCTGAGTTTTGTTTAACGGTATATCAACCTCTGTGGGTTATTTAATGCCAAAAAGGTAGAGTTTTAAGGATATTTTTGCTTTGTTTTTTTATGTTCGGTTATAATGAAGAGTTTGATTTAATCAGATTTTAATAATTTTTGTTGTTGTTATTCTTTTTTTTTTATCTTAGAAAGCTGAAAATTTCTTCTAGTTTTGTATTCAAAAATGTTTTGCTGAGAATAATTTTTTTTTTTCGAATATGTTTCATGGTAATAAATTTTTCTTCAAAAATGTATTGTTGGTAGTATTTTTCCTTCAAAAATTATTTTGTTTAACGGCATATCAACCTCTGTGGGTTATTTAATGCCAAAAAGGTAGGGCTTTAAGGATTTTTTGCTTTTATTTTTATTTTTTTTTTTTTTGCTGTGTTTTTTTTAAGTTCGGTTATAGAAGTTTCTTTGTCAGATTTTAATAATTTTTTGTTGTTGTTATTCTTTTTATTTTAGAAAGCTGAAAATTTCTTCTAGTTTTGTATTCAAAAATGTTTTGCTGAGAATAATTTTTTCTTTCAAAATGTCAGTCAGTTAAGTGCCATACGTGATACACGCTTGGGCGATCATGTCTCGAAAGAAACATGACTGACTTGGCAGAAGATTATCCCGCAGTAGGTTGCCATTGCTTTCTGCCGTAGTCTGGTTGCCGACCAAGGCTATAGAACCCAATCTGTTCTGTTATTTAACCCATAACTGGAAGGAAGAGACGGACTAATACCTTTCCCAAGGGTATTTGCGCGCAAGTGAATGCAATGAGTTTGGCTGGAATTCGAACTCGGCTCACCGATTTCTCGTTCTGAGCCGATATCTAATGCACCACAACGCACATTGTTGGTAGTATTTTTCATTCAAAAATTATTTTCTATAAAAGTTTATTGTTATGCATATGTTTCTATAAAAGTGTATTTTTATACTTTCATAGAGTTTTGACCTACGTTTGGGGGTTAACTATTTGCCCATAGCTGGGACCCTAATAGGTGCTACCACTCCGAGTCAGGGTGAAACTGGGAACAACAGTAATTAAGAAGTGGTTCCATGCTCTTCACAACCAGCCAATCAGAGGCGTTTTCTGCCGGATGCAGTTTACCGTCATGTTTAGAGTTGTAGTATTATATTGATTTGCAAGTGATGCTATCTGCCTTGTGAAGCGATCCGAGTGTGTGGCGCTACAGGAAAATATTTGCAAAACATACTAAGTGACAATACACGCTTGTCAAGACTGGTGAGAGAAATCGAGTCTGCGGAATTCTTCAGACTGTTGATGGCGGTGTTAACACGAAGTCACAAGTTGTCGTGACCTTGAGTTTGAGTGAACTGTTCTTGTTCATCTTGTTGATCACGCCTAATTATGCGTTATCTCCCAGAAACTGTAACTCCCAATGCAACTGCTGTATAAACCATATGCGAGCAGTGTGATTGATGAACGAACACAAAGCTAGTAAGCAGGCGTCTACTAGGAAACCGGTAGGCCGGCCATTATCGGGAAATAGCAATAAAGATTTGTTTGTATCACTTCTGTTTCTTTCTGGCTGCAAATCATTCCACCATTGAATGGGTTTAGATAATCTCAAAAAAAAGAAAAAAAGAAATAAAAAGAAAGCAATAGCCATGAGGAGAGTTTTATTAATTGAAACAAATGAAAGTTAAAATGACAATTCTCCATTCCATTATATGGATGTCCAAAGTGATCTAAAAATTCAAGGACCCTTCACATTCAGATAAATATTAAAAATATGGTTAAAATAGTCAAACATAAAAGTCTTGATAAACTGCGAATATACAAGAGGAAATGGTGTGATTATTCCATAAAGTTGCGTGTATACATGACAAATTCATACTTTTTCATTAAAATCCAACAATACAAAATCGCTCTAATAGAGATAAAACAAACAACCAAACAGTCGGACAGACTCTTTCTTAAGTCTGGATATTGAGAGGTTATAAGTTCAGATAATTGAATTTGGTTACTGATACCCAATTATCCTCAGAGATCCCAAGTCATTTTTCATCACACATAAATTTGTCTTTCTTTCATTTTAACCTGAGGAAGCCAAACAGATCATACGCTCTCCCGCAAAACTCATCGAATTTTCCGCTTTGTCTCATCATCTTCACTTACTCATTTACAAAAATATACATTAAATTTATAGAGGATACCGATTATTGATGAACGCATTTATTTATCGATTATGAAATCACTGTTATTATTTAGAATCGGCGTTCCATAATCGATCAATAACTAAAAAAAAATGGAAGAATTTTGAAGCACTTTTAAAATTTCGATTAAATTTAAGAAATCTTTCATGAAAAATATTCGCGTGAATGTATTTTTTCTTTATACATTTTCCAACAATATAATTTAACAAACAAAGCTCGAACGATACCAAATAAAACTGTTTTCTAATTTAGTAGTTTAAATTTTTTTCCATTCAAAGTATAATTTCAACGAAAGCGTTTGCAATTTTTATTATATTTTATTTACAATTATTAAACTTATTTCTATAAGGAATTATTTATGGAACCATTTAAAATTTATTCACGATCGAATGGTATTTAATTGGGATTTTATTAGTGTGTGATGGGGAAGTATTTACATTAAAGAAATAATTCCACTAATTTCTTTTCAAGGAAACCTTGTCATAAATAAATGTACTTAATGATGCGGTAAGTTTTATTAAATTTCAATAATTACTTGAATTTCCATAAATTCTTCAAATGCGGGTGTGTCAGGCGTTTAAATTGTATTCCAATTGATTTTTCGTAATTGAATTTGAATTGAAAACATTTTTCAAAAGTAAATCGCTCCATTTCTGTATAATGGAAGAAACATATTTTTCTTAAAAAATAATTTCCAATTCGTATTCTTTCTAATCGTATGAAAACGATGGAAATTGAATTCAGCATTTAGATGCGAATTAATAAGATTTTATCGTGACAGGTGTCCATGAGAAGATGTACTAGAGACACACTGTGTTTCCGTTGAAATTATTATCAAATATGTTGACCAAACTGTTAATCAATTCTGGCATGTTATTGGAAAGACAAATTCATTTTACCATCTCTCTCTCTCTCTCTCTATATATATATATATATATATATATATATAGCCATACGCAGACAGATCTGTTTCGCTGTGTTACAGCTCATCAGTACGGTTAGACATCCGATTACTTTTTACCCAGGATTGAAACCCGACCGAATTGGCGTCAATCGACGATGCTACCACTGAGCTATGGGTGCTCGGTAGAAGGCGGTAGACTTTTAGCTAGTTATATACCATGTATGCATACACTAGTAGTTAGAGTGTTCTAATTCCTTACTGAATGAACGATGCGTAGGAGTAATATAGAGATTATATATATATATATATATATATATATATATATATATATATATATATATCAGCATGCGGTGTAGATATAGAAGAATCCAAAGGAGTATCCTGTACATACAATGGTAGGATAACTCTCTAAGAGAGTTCTAAATATATATGTATATAAATACATATAGAGCAAATATAAGAAAAATTAAGGCAGACACGTTATTTCATGGTAAATCGGAAGTATAGGCCTATTTCAGGTGAACCATCATCAGCTTCCGTCTTTATTGTACAAAGATTAAATCCTTTGTACAATAAATGAAATAACGTGTCTGCCTTAATTTTTCTTATATATATATATATATATATATATATATATATAATCTCTATATTACTGCTACCAAAGAGGATACTGGGTGTTCCGCGATTTCCTGTGTGATGTCCCTTGGAATAAAGTTTTTAGTCATCTCGTTGAAGACTGTGCGTTCGATGTCTGTTCATGGGTTAAAGTTGGCATCGATGCTTTCATCTCAGCCAGGAAGTGTCGTCTCATTTTTTTCTCCCCTGCTTGCTCGTCTGCTATTGCCCATAGGAATCCCAAGAAGAATAACATAAGAAATTTGCCGGGGCTGACAAAGAAAATTTTGCTGCTGATCTGGAAAAGACCTCTAATCTGTGGTTGACTCGGGTAAGAAATCACTCGTAAATTTAAATGCTCCCAAAACAAAGCTGCTATCATTTAGCCACCATAGACAACCGCTTCTACCCCTCATCAGAATGAATCAGGCTAGTTTCCCTGAAAGCAAAACACTGCGCCTCCTTGGCCTAAATCATCCGAACTCAAGTGGAAGGACTACATTGAATCCATAGCTAAATCTGGTACTCGGAAAGCTGGTTCCCTTTGAATGAGCTAGGAAGTTTTTCTCGTCTAAATCCGTCTTGCACATATATAAATCTACTATCTGCCCGTGCATTGAATATTGCTGCCACATCTGGTCGGTTACCTCTGCTATTCATGTCGGGCTTCTTGACAAAATCCAACGAAGAATCTGCAATGTAAATTATCCCGACCTGGTAGCTCAAATTCAGTCACTTTCTCACCTGTATTTCCAGCCTTTACAACAAAAACGTGCAATAAGAAAATTAATGTTGTTTTGAAAATAAGTATTGTTTTTTGAAAAATTAAAGAATGCGGACGCCGACTGACGAAAAAAAACAGTGTTTTGTTGAAACAGCGTAGCCAAGGTCAAAAATTTTTATTATAAACCATTTGCCTTAAACATGACGTGTAAAAAAAAATACCTCAGTCGACAAGTGAGTTAGTCAGTCAGCAACTGAGATGGGAAGACAGACCGGGAGAGGCGCAAGAAGAACAGCGGACAAGCGCAGCCCTTGGTTGCTCTTTCATATGCGTCTGTGCTTACCCTGCACCCCGACCACCTCTTATTCGACGATACCGAGAAGGGAATAAAAGATATGTTGCATAGCTTTATTTATGTATACGTATTACAAAAGTCATTCTATCGGTGAGAAGAATATCGTGAAACTTTTGGTTGCAGCTTATTCTCCCCTGTTAAATTGGTGTGCAATATACACATATGTGTGTATGTGTGTGTGTGTGTGATTCCATGGTTAAGCGGAAGTTTGGGCCTATTTCAGGCGAACCATCGTCAGCTTCCGTCTTTATTGTACAGAAGATTTTACACGAATGAAATTCACAAATAAAGACCCCCCCAAAAAACAGAAATAAAAATAAAGATCACTCCCTTAATATGACTGACTGACTGACTGACTGACTGACTGACTCTCTCTCTCTCTCTCTCTCTCTCTCTCTCTCTCTCTCTCTCTGCAACAAAATAAATCCTACATTACCTTCAAAAGTCCCTCAAAAGATGAAATGCTTCGTCTAAAAATGTTTTTTTTTTTTTCGTTTGTCCGTACATATATATATATATGTATATATATATATATATATATATATATAAATATATGTATATGAAAAGATTCTTCACAGGGTAAAATTTTATGATACAAAGAAATAATTGGATTTTCGATGGCATCTTAAAAACTAAGACAAAATAAAAACAACCGGTTTCGTCCAGAGCTTACCAAATTTTTATTTTCTGGGATTTTCTAAATCCTGATTAAAAGATGAAATTGAGGGGGAAAATTGTTTTTCTTTTTTTTTTTTTTTTTTCTGTCTTAGCTTTCAGAATTGAAAATCCAATTATTTCCTGCTGTTATATATATATACACACATATTTTTATCGCTTCAAACGTTATTTTTAGTAGATACCCCTATTTGGGCACGCCAGATCATACGATGGTTTATCCTACGAAGGAGAGCAGTTGTTTAAAACCAGCCGGAGGACAAATTTTATTTATTAAGTTTTTTTTCGATAGACCAAATTGTTCGATGAAATAAATACTTAAATACAGGTATCCACTAAAATTGCATGTCGGATTAAAAATACAAAAATCCAATTAACTCTATATAGTTTTTCTTTGTTTTAGTGACTTTCATCCTGTACAAAGCTCAGGGGCCACTCAAGGTAGAGGGTTACAGAGTAAGAGTCATAGTTTAAGCGTATAGGTTGGGGAAGATAACGACTAACTCTAGGCTTGAACTGGTTAAGTTTGCATTGATCGGAAGAAAATCCACTTGTAATTTCAATTAATTGGCTTTCACAGAACAGTGGTTCACAGGAAGAAGCTGCTCGGGTGGAACTAACATGTCATCAATGGGTTACAAAGAGAAAAAGGGTGGTTCACTACAAAGCGCATAAGCATGTCGAATCTTAGTCATGAAGGTTAGAACTGGTGCAACCAAAGAATTTAGTTCTTCTGAGCAATTTTCGAGAAGTACCTATGGAGCAGTGAGAGGCTTGTCGCATCCCTTATCTAAGAGAGGATTTGCAGATTGCAAATAATTTGTCACCCATGAGGACTCGGAGATGCTTTTGAACAATATCAAGACTGTAAAGTCTGAATTGTGCAACTCCCACCCAAATATGACAGCAGTATTTCCAGGAAGAGGAAAAGTGTCAGGTAGTTACGGGAATGTTACAGGGAAACGATCATTTTCCCAGGATCTTTAGTGATGGATTATATGTTGGAGTTTCATATGAGATTTAATGCCTAATAGTTACCCAAGGCACCGGTCTTCCCCAAGTAGAGAGTTCCGTATCCGATTGGCGACAATGGAATTTACTTTGGTTTTCGAAGAATTTAGTGTAACCAGTCAAGTATTTCGCCATTAAGAGGTTAGAACGAAACTGGATGAGTCCAGCCATGTATTGTTGTATCATCACCATAGATGTTGACAAATGATTTGAGTATACTGTTAGGTAGATCATTTATGTAAAATATAAAAAGAGGGTCGGTCCGAGAAGTTACCCCTGGAGATGACTGCGATGATTTCTAGTAGGGCCGTTTTTAGGGACTGGCCGTTAACAATTAGGATTTACCATATATATATATATATAGTCATCCGCAGACTGTCTTGTTAAATTGGAAACGATAAAAGAGAAAATAAGAAGATACAGGCAAAGTGCGAAAGAATAGCAAAGACATGAGATAATGGCCCATCTTATTTGTAATAAAAGAGATTAGGGAGAGAATTAGAAAATACAGAAAAAAAGTGTTAAAGAAGAGCAGAAACATGAGACAATGAATTATCCTGGTAGGATTGGAAGGGATAGAGGAGAGAATGTGAAGATACAGGCAAAAGGTGAGGGAAGGGCAGAGACATGAGATGATGGAACATCTTAATTGGATTGTAAGTGATGAGGGGAAAAATGTTGAGATGCAAGCAAAAGGTGTGGCAAGAGCAGAAACAAGAGAAGATGGTGGTCCTAGGTATGACAGTCAACCGCATCCGGCACCAAGGTCTCTGATTGGGACGCTGTGATGAGCATGGAACCACCTCTTAATTACTGTTGTTCCCAAGTCCATTCTGACCCGGTGTAGTAGCACCTGTTAGGGTCCCAACTATGGGCAAATAGTTAACCCCCAAACTGGGGTCAAAACACTATGAAAGTATAAAAATACACATTTATAGAAATATATACATAAAAACTTTTATAAAAAATATATATATATATTATTAAAGGAAAATTTTTACCAACAATTTCTTTTGAAGGAAAAAGATTATTACCATAACACATTTTTGAAGGAAAAAAAGTTATTGCCATAATACATTTTTGGAAGAAAAATTATTACCAGCAATACATTTTTGAATACAAAACTAGAAGACGTCTTCAGTTTTCTAAAATACAATAAAAAAACAAATTTAAAAAATTTTCATCCAAATCTGATTAAATAAACCTTCTCACTATAAATGAACGTTAAAAAAATACCTTAAAACTCTACCTTTTTGGCATTGAATAACCCACAGAGGTTGATATGCCATTAAACAAAACTCAGAAACTCAGAAAAGAAGTTGGATTATTTTAGTTCTCTTGAAAGTGATGAGGGAAAGAATGCGATTATACAGGCAATGGCCTAGAAAAAAGCAGAGACAGGAGATGATAAATCATTTTACTTGTATTAGAAGGGATAAGGAAAAGAATGTGAAGATACAGGCAAAATGTGAGGGAAGAGTAGACACATGATATGATGGATCATCTTAACTGTAAAGGAAGAGATACGGAAGAGAATGTGAAGATACCGAAAAAGGGTTGTAGAAAAGCAAGGATATGAGATAATGGATCATTTTAGTTGGATTGGAATGGATAAGGGAGAGAATGTGAAAATACAGACAAGGCATCAAAAAAAACTGGTCAAATTAAAGAGTAATATTTTTTCAACGCCTATAAAATGTCTGCAGGTCTAACTAGTGATTATTAGTATTATTATTACGTACTTTATTTTAAACATGTCGAGGTACTCGGATTGGCCTGGAGTAATTTTGTCAACATAAACAGACCTACACTTTTTCTTTTTATCAAGGTTTGAAAATAACTAAGGGAAGTAACCACGTATTAATTTACTAACAGAACCTGATTTACCTCTCTTGTCAACAGATTTTTATATGGAATATTGAAACTTCAAAGGGAAATGACTAATTTAACATTATTTTTGCATCTTTCATGACCTTTAGCCTTGACCCAGGTCATCTGTGAATGACCTCTTTTATCAAGTTTGGTTGTAATCTCTCAAGTCTATTGTGAAAAAGCAGACAGAAACTTTGTTTTGATTGAAATGCTGAATTTCAGGCGTCTTTTAAAACCAGATAACTCGTACAAATAATCCAAGATTTATCTCCCTTGAAAATATTATACCGAACGAAATATTTATTAACAAGATGGTAAGTAAGGAAAGGAACAAGTTTGTGGTTTAAATGAAGCTGCTAATATTCAATATAATATGCTCGACTAGTGGTCTAAAGCGTTGGTTCTGGAATTTAATGATATTATCATTTTTTATTAATCATAAAAATGAAAGATTATATTTAATCTATTGTAGGTTTCCTTGGTGCCTCTACGGCCTTTCATGGGGTGATATGATTTTTTTAAACATATTAGCGGCTAAAGACTTAATGTCAGTCTTAATATTGATAGTCTTTAGACATAAACTTATAGCTTTTGGTTAAAGACTATTTGCGATTTTTTAGACAATTTTGAATCAATTCTAGACGCTTCGAATTCAAGTTAAATTCGTTTCATTCTCTTATGCACAAATACGCTTGGGAATAGTATGAATCCATCTCTTCTCCCTCCAGTTATGGGTTGAATAGCAGCAAAGAATTGTAATTGTCTATATTTCTAGGATGAGGTAGTATTTACATTATTCGAACTATTGCCCCCATTTTTGTTGCCATTTGTACGACGTTTAATAATAGATCATTCTATTTGTCTATATTTCTGAGATGAGGTAGCATTTTTTTTAATCATATCACCCCGACAACGCCACTAATGTGCAGGGGGCTACGTAAGAGTGAAAAGATTGGAAAAGAGAAAGCCGGAAACCATATCCTAAACAGGGAACAAAAGATGAGCCTATTCACCTCTTCAAAAGACGTGTGTGGCGTGTGAACAGGGCGATAGTTTAGTCTATCTACTCCAATTATTACATTAAAATTTATTTTTAAGTAATTTACGTCATTCTATTCAGTCTTTAAATTACGCATCTTCTGCATTCTTAAGCATTTCGAGTTTAATGGTAATTCTTACGTCTTTTGCTAAGTAGATTCACATGATGTACATTAAAATTTGATTTTGAGCAATATCAATCAGCCATATGTATCGTGTGCATTTTTTATAACATTTCAATTTTAATGCTGATTTTTATGATGAGTTTGATGAGTAGAATCACGTGGTTTTAATTAAAATTGAATTTGAGCCATATACATCGGAATATTGAGAACCTTAAAATTACGCATCTTGAATTTTTAAGAATTTCGAGTTTTATGTAGATTTTTTATTTAACTTGATAAATATAATTACATCGGCTAAATTAAGTTAATTCTGATATATATATATATATATATATATATATCAGTCTATTAAACTGTTTCGAACTTATGCATCTTATGCATTTTTTCATTTCGAATTTAATGGAGATTCCTTTATAATTTGTTGAGTAGATCCACATTATATAAATTCAAATCGATTTCAAGCAATGTACATCAATCTATTAAGAGCGTCAATATTACGCATCTTCTGCATTTTTAAGCATTTCGCTTTAATGCTAATCCTGGTGTAATTTCATGAACCAAATCACAAAAAACAAATTGATTTTGAGCAATGTACATCAGTCTGTTGAGAGAACCAAAATTATGCGTGATGTATATTGCTCAAAATTAATTTTAATTTTTCCATGTGATTCTAGCATCATATTGTAAAAGAATCATAATTTACTTTGCAATACTTAAAAATACACAAGATGGATGATTTCGAGTTTATATTGCTCAAAATTAGTTTTTAATTGACAGCATGTGATTCTACATATTTATTTCTAAAGCATTAAACTCGAAATTCTTAAAAATACACAAAATGCGTAAATTTGAGTCGCCTAGAATTTGATATATATTGCTTAAATCAATGTTAATTGAAATGATGGGATTCTACTCATAAAAACACGTAAGAATCAACATTAAACTCGAAATATTTAAACATGTATAAGATGCGTAATATTCACGCTCTCAATATTTTGCTCAAAATCAATTTTAATTGACACCGTTTGATTCTTCCTCAAATTTCCAAAAATCGGCATCAAACAGGAAATGCTTAAAAATGCACAAAATGCGTAAATTTGAGCCTCAATAATCTGATGTAGATTGCTTAATACAATTTTAATTGAAACCATGTGATGTAACAAAATAAGCAAAAAATAAATATTTACCTCGAAATACTTATACTTATACAAGATGGGTAACCTTGTGGATCTCAGTAGACAGATGTCAGTCAGTTAAGTGCCATACGTGATACACGCTTGGGCGATCATGTCTCGAAAGAGACATGACTGACTGGGCAGAAGATTATTCCGCAGTAGGTTGCCATTGCTTTCTGCGGTAGATTGGTTGCCAGCCAAGGCTATAGAAACCAATCTGTCCTGTTATTTAACCCATAACTGGAGGGAATAAACGGATTAATACCTTTCCCAAGAGTATTTGCGCGTAAGTGAAAGCAATGAATTCAGCTGGAATTCGAACTCGGCTACCCGATTTCTCGTTCCGAACCGATATCCACTGCTCCACAACGCACATCCTTTAAAATATACTATAGTCATCCGCAGACTGATCTGTTTCGCTGTATTACAGCGCATCAGTACGGCTTAAACTCAGGTCGCTTCCTAACCCAGGATTGAAACCCGGCCGAATTGGTGTCAGTCGGCATTGCTCAAAAACTATTTTAATAATAACCATAAGATTCTATTCATCAAATTACACATGAATCAGCATTAAACTCGGAATGCAGAAGAGGCGTCATTTTAAGGCTATGAATATACTGACGTATATTCCTTAAAATCTGTTTTCATTAGTACCATGTTATTTTACTGATCAACTTACATAAAAATCAGCATTAAACTCGAAATTATTAAAGATGATCAAAATGCGTTATACTGATGGTCTCAATAAACCGATGTATGCTGCTGAATTGGATGTGCATCGTGGTGCAGTGGATATCGGCTCAGAACTACAAATCAGGGAGCCGAGTTCGAATACCAGTTGAATTCCTTGCATTCATTTACGATCAAATACCCTTGGGAAAAGTATTTATCCGTATCTTCCCTCCAGTTATGGGTTAAATAAGAAGACAGATTGGGTTCTATAGCCTTGGCTGGCAACCAGTCTACCGCAGAAAGCAATGGTAACCTACTGCGGGATAATCTTCTGCCCAGTCAGTCATGTCTCTTTCCAGACATGATCGCCCAAAGCGTGTATCACGTATGGCTCTTAACTGACTGATTGAGTGTAAAATTCACCAAATATTCTTTCATCATTAGCATTCATGGAATGTTCAATTGTTCAAAATAGCTTTTAGCGAAGTGTACATTTCTGCAATATCAATCTTCATATCTCTATTGTTATCCCTTTCTAAAAATTTGTTATGATCAAGTTTAATTGTTCATTGTGGCACTTAATAAAGTGTGACTTTTTCTATTTATCCGAATATATATTCTGTCATTCATTCATCAAAGCTTATTAACGTCAAATGCGGATTTCTCTCCCTCATATGTTTATGATATATATTGTGAGTGTCAAATTCACCAAATATTCTTTCTTGATTACTAACATTCATGGTGAGTTGAACTAATTTTTCTAGTCCTCTGTAAAATGTGGTTTTTATATCTATCCGAATATCTGTTTTGTGATCCATTTTGAAAAGTTTCTTAATGTCAAGTGGGTATTTTTCTCTCTCACATGTTTATTATATATGCTGTAAATATAATATTCGCCTAATATCCTTTACAGATTATCATTCATGGACATTTAAATTGTTCTTTGTAGCTCATAGGAAATTGAGTCTTTCTTTTATATCTATCCTAACATCGGTACTTTCATCCATTTACGAAATATTCTAAAGAACAAGTGCTAATTTCTTTCAGCTACGTGTTTATTGTTTATTCTGTGAGTGTAAAATTCACCAAATATGCAATTCCGTTTACCTTTTTATGAAGAATTCGATTGCTCTTAGTAGACATTAATAAAATGCAATTTTTAAATCTATCCACATTTCTGAATTGCCATTCATTTAAAAAGGCTTGTTAAGGACAGATGTGGATTGCTTTCTTTCACATGTTTATTATATACTAGCAGTATAGTCAGACGTTGCTCGGGTATAATGAAAGCTTTAAAACTAATCCATGGTCCTGGAGCTCAGACTCTTTGGACGTTAGCACGAAAGACTAAAAAGCAATAGTTGTTCCCAGTTAAAGCGAAACTCTAGACTGAAAGAAAAATCAATGGATGTAAGTCAAATTTTGATTTTCTGGTATCGATATCGAATAAGTTTTTTCGTCATAAACTGAATTTTGAAGGCTAAATAAGTCCTCTGAGTAAATGGTATCATGGCTGAGACTAAGAACTACAATTATGCCTACTTAGAGCCAAACTCGAAGCAAAAACTAAAATAAAATACAGACATACAGGCAGATAAACAGACACACACAAAAACAACTTGCCTTTTATATATATATATTATCGATTTTCTGCACTATTGTAAGAACTGCAACCTTGAAACTTCTGAATAACGTTTTTTATGTCTTTGTCTATAAGTGTATCAAATTTGATTAAAATCGGACCACTCCTTCTATAACCCGATTTTTTCGATTATCGATTTTCGATATTTATTGGGGGTACCTCGACATAAAACCTAGCTAAGAACACTCGCAGACTCTTATAGTACAACTGTGTAAATTTTCAAGAAAATCGGTTCAGCCGTTTCGGAGTCTATATGTAACGGACACACACACAGACACACACACACACAGACAAAGTTCCATTTATAAATAGATTTATAATATAGATTTTTTAAATGTAAAATTCTTCAAATATTCTTTCCGGATTACATTTTATGAACAACTGGATTGTTTTGTGTAGCTCTTAATAAAGTGTAATTTTTTTTTAATATCTGTCATGATTACCTTTCATGGAAAGTTCAGTCGTTCTTTGTAGCCCTTAGTAATAATGACCAGGCTCGCCTTTGCTTAACTTCAGTAATCTTCTAGGAACGTAGTTTCAACATAATATGGCCATAAGCCCTTAACATCAACCGTACATCTAAGCTTACAGTACCTCGTTTTCCTCAGCAGTCACCCATCTAGGTACTGACCAGTTTCGACTTTGCTTAACTTCGGTCATCTTACGGGAACACATGTTTTACCATTATATGGCCGGAAGCCTTTTACATCCACCGTATATTTAAGCTTACAATACCTGGTATTCCTAAGCAGCCACTCATCTAGGTAGTGACCAGACTCGACGTTGCTTAACTTCAGTAATCTTACGGGAACCATTGTTTCACATGATACGGCCGTAAATCCTTTACAGCAACCATACATCCAATCTTAGAGTACCTGGTATTCCCAAGCAGTTACTCATCTATGTACTGATCAGGATCGACATTGTTTAACTTCAGTAATCTTACGAGATTTTTCGACGTGATGTGGCCGTAAGCACATTATGGTCTATAATGGCTATCAGAAACTTCTTTTGTCGTACTGATTAATTCTTACTAAAATATTTATTTGAGGGGATATTCAAAAAGTTTTCATTACAACATCGATAATGAAAAAACTGAAGAAAAAAAAATATCTGTCTTATTTTTCGACAAAAATTTGCTTTCCCAGTTAACAAGAAATAAATTATTTTAATAATTGAGAAAGTTTAATTAAGAAAACCGAACTAGAATTATTCGATTCTCTGATCTGTTGTCTACGACTTACCAGCATTTTGCTGATTATTTAAAGCTGGAAACTATTTTGATAGGAGAGGATATAATAATAATTTTACTGATACAAATCTTACTAATTAACCCATATGTTGGGGGAAGAAAAGTTAGATTCATACTTTTTCCAACCGTATTTGTGCGTATGTGAAACCCAGTGGATTTGAAACTTGGTTCTCCGGTTAAGAATTCCGAGCCATTATCTATTGCACATGCAAGCTTACAGCACCTGCTATTTCTAAGTGTTCACTAATCCAAGTACTGACTAGGTTCGGTGTTTCTTAACTTGATCGTACGGGAACCGGTGTTTCAACATGATATGGCTGTAAGCTCTCTCTCTCTCTCTCTCTCTCTCTATATATATATATATATATATATATATATATATATATATATTTTCTAAACATATGCTATTAAATATAAGAGACAATGAATGTCTATTATGTTTAATCATGAGCCGTTCTAAACGTCGTATTTTTGCTTTAATTTCAGTTGAAAATAAAGACAAAAATTCTCCAACATTTGGATAATTATTTATTGGTTTTCTTCTTAGCTTTATATATATATAAAGTGGATGACGAATATATATATATATACACACACATATATATATATATATATATATATATATATATATTCACATTCACATACATGCCTGCTTCGCTGTGATAGAGTATATATATATATATATATATATATATATATATATAATGAATATCGGGTTTCAATCCTGGGTTAAAAAGCAATCGAATGTCTAGCCGTACTGATGAGCTGTGATACAGCGAAACAGATCTGTCTGTGGTTTATATGTATATATATATATATATATATCATCCACATACAGGCCTGTTTCGGTGTATCACAGCTCGTCGGTGAGGCTAAACATCCACTTGCCTCCGGCCGGGATCGAAATTCGACCGATTTAGTGTCAAACGGAGTCGCTAATTCCATTCCCTTATCTGATTCCATGTGCCTAAGCCATAGGCACATGGAATCAGAGAAGGGAAATTTTAGCGTGTTATATATAAGCGGTGTATATATGTTCGGATGGGCTCCTCACTGCGTTAACAAGACTTCATAGTACTAACCTGACGACGTGGTCTCACCGATATATAATTAAACTGGTTCAAACATTTAAATGCAATGCCAAATACTTTCTACTGTCCTCTTGATCACTCTTCTTTTTTCTTTATTTCTTTTTTTTTTAAAGCAGTGAGATTCCCTAAGTTCACTCTGATCATAGTAGCACCTTAAAACCCGGCTTCTACAAAATCCAAATTTCCTTATCCTTGGCACGAACGCTTCATTTATCGAGCAGAAATAACCTGTTGATCTACGAATGAGAACAAAAAACCTATAGATTCACTCCTTCAGTGGATGTCTCTTCATAATAAACGCAATCCTGTTTGTGGGGTACACCATGATATTAATCCCCACATCTCTTCTGTTTCTCTGGGTTGGTTTGCTAAATAGCATTCTCCTTTCTTTCAACTGTCAGTCATAATTTAGTCACCCATTGATCAGGGGCCACGAAGAGAAGACAGTCTCCAGCATTATCGTTTTCTTCAAAGTATTGTGTTTTGATCCGATCATCCGAGAAAAATCTTCTTAACTGATGTCCTGGACTTTGTTTCTCTTCTTGTAAGCAATGTTCACGATCCTCTAAAGAAACGTTTATCTTGACTTTAGGAAAGAAAAATGCTTGCTGTTAATTCCATCTAATCCCAAGAAAATTTGCCAGAGATTAGCGATCAAACTGCAAAATCAAGAATTTCAAATCTTCTTATATCAGTGGAGCGATTAATTTCTATAGATTTAAAAACCGTTTTGTTGTTTTTAGACACGTGTGGATTAAGAAATCATTGAAGGAAAGATAACTTTTTTTTATTTTCATTTCGTCATTCGTTAAGAGAATACTTGAATTCCTGGGTATGACGATAAACTACATCCATCAGCAATGGAAGATAAGGTTTTCGTGTAACAGAAAATAGACTAGACAAGAGAATAACCTGAGGTGAACGTGAAGGACATTTTGTTTCCCCTTTTTTTTTAAATTATTTCACTCAAAAGAAGGCAATAAAATCACTAAGACGCAACTTAGCCCTATGTGAAACTAACCTTGACCCTTCTATCCCCTCTTCTGAGTTTTGAATCCAATAAAACTATTACATTACTTAATTAGAAAAGCTTTTAATTGTTTCTGTAAATAAGTAATATTAAAGAATAATTAATATTAGTATTAATCAGTTTCTTCCATCCAGTTATGGGTTAAAGAACAGAACAGATTGAGTTTTATAGTCTTGGTTGGCAACCAGTCTACCGTAGAAAGTAATAGCAACCTACTGCGGGATAATATTCTGTCCAGTTAGTCATGACTCTTTCAAGACATGATCTCCCAAAGCATGTATCACGTATGTCACTTAACTGACTGACGAGATTGGCATATAGGTTCAACTCTTTATAACGTTGAAATAGTTAAATGTAACCACCACCGCTATTCCAACAGTTTTTTCTCGCACTTCCGCCTGTGGAACTCCCTTCCGTTTACTTCTTTCCCTGATAGCTGCAATCTCCAAAGATTATAAATGCAACGTCAATTGCCATCTTCTATCTTCTTGAACCCCATTCATCTTTTATTCTCTTCTTAATACTCGCGGTATCCTATCTTTTCTCTCACTGTAACCCACTGCGCATGTGTGGTGGTTGCGCCTTGATTGGGGTAAAATGATTTTAAAAAATCAAGCAATCTACTGGCTCATTTTCTTCGAGGTCAGTTAGTTAAGTGCCATACATGATACACGCTTTAGGCGATCATGTCTCTTTCGAGACATGACTGACTGGGCATAAGATTATCCCTCAGTAGGTTGCCATTGCTCTCTGCGATAGACTGGTTGCCAGCCAAGGATATAGAACCCAATCTGTCCTGCCATTTAACTCATAGCTAGAGGGGGAAGAAATAGATTATATTACATTATTATATTAAGTATAATAAGTGAGGGATCAGTTTATTACTTCATAACAATAGAAAATCGATTCCCCACTTTATGCTCAGTAGAAGCCTTAATCATGTCTCCAACTATTATATTCAGTCAGTCAGTTAAGTGCCATAAGTGATACACGCTTTGGGCGATCATGTCTCTCGAAAGAGACATAACTGACTCGGCAGAAGATTATCCCGCAGTAGGTTGCCATTGCTTTCTGCGGTAGACTGGTTGCCAGCCAAGGATATAGAACACAATCTGTCGTGTTATGTAACCCATAGCTGGAGGGAAGAGACGGAGTAATACCTTTCCCAAGGGTATTTGTGCGTAAGTGAATGCAATGAATTCAACTGGTATTCGAACTCGGTTCCCCAATTTCTAGTTCCGAGCCGATATCCACTGCAGCACAACGCACATCCCTCGAGGTAGAACTTTTTAAAAATTGAAGAAATGAAGAGATTTATTCTCAGAATTCTTTTCATTGCGAATCCAAAATCTATTCAAACAGAAATCAATGAATTTCAGTTACAAGTTCTTACTGACAAGAATGTTGATTTTATTATCAAGTAAATTTCATTATTATTTTTTTATTTTTTTATTTTTTCACAGCTGAACGAGATTGAATTCCGTCTTTTAAACAGTGACATTCCTAAATATCGCGTCTCATTTGGCGAAAATTCGTTTTCCGCGTTCCAAGCAAAACAATTTAGAAGCGAATGGGAAAAACAAATTTTAGATTTCGCCGACAAAATGTCGAACTAATTTTTCCTAGCCCTTTAACAACTGATGTTTTAAAAAATGTCAAGGCGCAAGAGACATTTTCAAGGTCAGTAAACATTTTAATCCTATTCGGTTAATTGTGATAAGCTTGAATAACTTGAGGTGAACGTGAAGGACATTTTGTTTCCCTTTTTTTTAATTATTCCACTCAAAAGAAAGCAATAAAACCCCTAAGACATAACTTAGCCCTATGTGAAACTAACCTTGACCCTTCTATCCCCTCTTCTGAGTTTTATGTTTCTGGTTACAGTCCCCTCTTCAGGAAGGACTCCAATGTTCATATGCATGGGCTTGGTGTTTATGTCAGCGAACAACTTCCTCTAGCTAGGATGACACCTCTTGAATCCCTGGATCATTCTTTCATGTGCTTCCGTCTCTCACTTCTAAGCTCGGTTAGCTATCTGTTCTTTCTCTACCGCTCCCCCTCCTCCTCTGACTGTTCGGTACTTGATAGCATCTCTAACAATATCGACAAGGCCATTTCTTCTCATCCATTTGCCCATATATTTGTGTTTAGGGACTTTAACGCCCACTACACCAAGTGGCTGGAAAACTCTGTCACCGACCTTGCTGGTGTCCACACCATGAACTTTTCAATCAGCCAATCTCTTACGCGAGTGGTGGACTTGCCCACACGTTTCTCCAATAACCCTAACGGAAGGGACTCGCTACTAGACCTCTGCTTCACTTCCATCCCAGACTCTTGCACTACCAGGGAGCTCTGCCCTTTCGGAAACCCTGACCACGCTGTAGTTTCTGTCAGCATCTCATTCCACTCCCACTCTACCCAAGAAACCCAGACCAGCAGAATATCCGACTGCTACCAAAGAGAAGACTGGGATTCGTTCCAAGACTTCCTCTGTGACGTCCCTTCGAACAACGTTTTTAGTCTTCCAGTCGAAGACTGTGCATCCGAGGTCTCCTCTTGGCTGGCATCGATGCTTTCATCCCTGCCAGGAAATTTCAGCTTAAATCTCATTCGTCTCCCTGGTTCTCGCCCGCTTGCTCGGCCGCCATTGCCCATCGGAATCATTTCTTCCGGCTCTATCGAAGCTACGCATCAAACCAAAACAGGCGCCTTTTCGCCTCAGCTCGTAATAAGTGTAAAAAGATACTTAACGAAGCTAAGATGTTGTTTGCTGCCAGAATGAAGCAACGCATAGCATCCTGTAAGTTCGGCGCCAAAGACTACTAGCGACCCTATAAAAGCGTGCTTAACAAGAGTAAGACCTCAATAACCATCCTCCTAATCAATGAATTTGAGGTTCCTCACCTCCTCAGCAGACAAGGCTGAATGCTTTGCTCGCAGATTCTCGACCAATTCGAGACTGGATTAGTCTGGAGTTTCTACACCCGATTCCCCACCTAGAACTGAGGCTGAACTGAATGGCGTCCACATTACACCCTCGCTGGTCTCTAGCATAACCTCAAAACTTGACTCTCACAAATCGAGCGGAGGGAACGGAATTCCAGTAAAAGTCTTGAAGAAATGTGCCCCTGAACTCTCCTCTGTCCTCTCTAAGCTCTACAACTTCTGCCTATCTGCTCCCTGTTTTCCTGCCTGTTGGAAGTCTTTCTCTGTAGATCCTATATTTAAGAATACTGGAGAACCCTCGGACCCCACTAATTACCGCCCTATCAGCCTTCTTCCGATCTTTGGCAAAGTGTTCGAAGCCATTATCAACGCCGAAGTGGTTCAGCATCTTACAGCCCACAAGCTCCTCTCGGACAAACAGTATGGTTTCCGCTTCACCAGGTCTACTGCTGATATGCTAACGACCATCACCGAGTATATATGCAAGGCTCTCGATAAGAATGGAAAAGCCCGAACCGTTGCCTTGGATATCTCCAAAGCGTTCCACAGAGTCTGGCAATCTGGACTTCTGCGCAAAATACGGAGCTATCGTATAAATGGTCATTCTTCTCTAACCGCACATTGAAGCTGGTATTAAACGGACATGCCTCCCAAAACTACCATACGAACGAGGGTGTCCCTCAAAGCTCTATCCTAGCTCCTACGCTCTTTCTGGTCTACATTAATGGTCTCCCCGATGCCATAAGATCCCAAGTAGGCATGTACATTGATGACACCACAGTTTACTATCGCCTCAATCAAAAATCTGGAGTGGGCGACAAAGCGAACCTCACTGCCGAGCTTGAAAAGGACCCCCAATCCGTAGTGAACTGGGGTAAGAAATGGCTCGTAAATTTTAATGCTTCCAAAACGACGTTGATATCAATTAGCAATCATAGACAATCGCACCTACCACCCATTAGCATGGAACAGGCTTGCCTCCCAGAGAGTAAGACACTACGCCTCTTTGGCCTCACACTCTCTGCAGACCTCAAGTGGAATGACTATATCGAATCCATTGCTAAATCCGCTGCTATGAAAGTCTGTTCTCTGTGCAGGGCCCAGAAGTTTTTCCCGTCTGAATCTATCCTGCACATATATAAATCTACAATCCGCCCCTGTATTGAATACTGCTGCCACAGTGCCACATCTGGTCGGGTGCTCCTGCTATTCTCCTCGGGGTTCTTGACAAAATCCAACGGAGAATCTGCAATGTTATCGATACCGACTTGGCAGACCGGCTGCAGTCACTCTCTCACCGGCGTGACGTGGCTTTCCTGTGCCTCTTCTATAAATACTTTCACGGCTTCTGCTCCGATGAATTTAGATCACTGGTGCTCCCTAGATACGAATTTGCAAGAGATACTAGATTAGCAACTTGGTCCCACCCTTTTACAGTGAAACCGATAAAATGTAACCGCAATTTCTACTCCAATAGCTTCTTTTCTCGCACTTCCCACCTGTGGAATTCCCTTCCACATACTCGCTTCCCCGAGAGCTACAATCTCCGGGAGTTTAAATTCAAGGTCAATAGACACCTCCTAACACACTAACTCGCATCCATTCTCTTAAACTTTCTTCCCATCTACCCAACCCTCATCCTCGGTAGCCTTACCCGTCTATCATCCTCCTTCTGACATTTCCTATATTTAACCACTCTTTGCGCAGGGGATTTCTCATCACTTTTCCCTATGTAACCCCCTGCGCAATAGTTGCAGTGGAATGCCTTGTTTGGAGTGAAATCATTTTAAAAAAATGGTTACTGAATATAACAGGAGAATTGAAGAAAAAAACATTATTAAGGAGAGAGGACAATAAAAGAACAGAAATTAAGAAGACGGTAGATAACGATTGATGATTCATTTAAAATATTTTGAAGATCAAAGTCGACTGTGAAAGAGGAAGCCAAAAGAGAGTTCCACAAGCGAGAGAAGAAAGTGTTAGCATAAGACTTATAATAATATTGAAGAGAAGAAAACATTATTCAGAAGAGAGAAGAATAAAAGGACAGGAATTAAGATAACGATTGGCATTGCATTTTTGAAGGTAGAAGTTGACTGGGAAGTGTAGGGGCCTCGGTCATGCTTGGTTAATTGGCTTTGTGTCAAACACTTCCAAAGTCCCCATAATTTAAATATCAGAAGGTTGAAGGCTGGATATTGAAAGGATAAAAGATTTATTTACAGAAGTGTAAAAATTTACTTACGGAAGTGTAAGAAGGAAAATATAAGTGAAATTTTGTTATCTGAACTCTATAATATACTTGCGAGAAGAAAAATGTTCGTTGAGAAAATGCATGCAATTTTGTAGTTAAAAGTGTTCTTAGTAGTAACGTAAGTATTTGGAATGTCCGCAGAAGTTCATGTTTGTGTAGCAGCGGATTGTAAAGGCTTTGTTCCTTCCTCTTTTTATTAGGACGCGACAGGTTGAGAGAAAGAAAAGGCAAAACACATAAAGGAGTGGTCTTTAACACATGTCCATTTTGTCGTTGTGTTGTCGGTCCTCTTTAGCGGCGTGTTGTGAAAATGAAGAAGAGGAGGTTGAAAATGAGGGCGAATGAAACTGTGACGTACCCTGCGTCCCAGTCGGCTTCTTGAATTTTCTTTCGTTACATTGCCACGAGGTCGTCAGCTAACCGCTTCTATAATTGACAGGGGACCTCGTTAAATATAGAAATTTGGTCACGTTGGGAGAGTTCCAGAACGATTTTTTTTCTTTAGCTGTGAAAAAAACCGTTTTGCTGACGTATTTTGAATTTCTCGATTTGTTAACCAATCAGCATTAAGAATTGGATTTTTACACAGTGACTTGTGAAAAAGAAAAGCTTTTAGCCGTTTGGGTCCTATTTTGAGTGTGTGCAATTTATTTTGTTCTTAGTTCTTAGTTGTTTGATGGTTTATATAGGATTTGTATCCTATAGAAGCAAGAAGCCGGAAGAAAACAAATTGTTAGAGTAGGACTTACGTTTACATCTCACCATTTCAACTGTAAAATGATGAGACCTTGTTACTGATCAAGCAGTATGATTAAATTCATAAAACCTATGTACCAAAGAGGAAAGCTCATTAGAATAATTACCATGAAAGTATTTATAAGAAATCTACTTTGCGGCGGTGAGAAAGTGACTAAAGCCGAGATGCCAGGTAAAGATCAATAATATTGTATATTCAAGTTTTTATTTTATCTAGATTCACTCTATATATAAAACAGGAGCAGGAGACTAGATATGATAGCAATATCCACTGCATGGACGAATTGTAGACTTATACATGTGTAAGATAGATTCTAGCAACACCTGATTAATAATATCCACTCTTCATCAGACTTTAAAGAACAAAATTGATTGTGAGAGATTTTACAAGTATAGGTGAAGAACTTGAACTGTACAAAACTTACGCTAGGCCAGACTATATACTTTAGTATACGAACCAACCATGTTTATTACAACATGACTTAGTATTTAAATATTCATGGATCGAGAAATTCATCATAGCGGATAAAATTAAGAGAAAGGAATTATTAAGATATGTGTAAATTTTGATCGGTTTTGTTTTCTAAAAAAGTACCATAATAAGGTATTTACTGATAGAAATTTCAGCTACGAAAAGAGTAGAATATTTGTGCGTATTTACGGTAACTGCCTGGTAGAGGAGTTTGTTTTTAGAGCAATGATAAAACCAGGAAATAGCCATGAAAAGGTTTATATTGGGTCAACGGAAGTAACGCTGAAAGCAAGGTAAAATCGAATCCAAACGACTATAACATTTGGGAAAAACCTAAAGTAAAATTGCACACCTTCAAAAAGGGATTCAACCGACTTTAGAAAAACCCAACTAAGAAAAATTCACAAGTCAGTGTGAAAAGCATATTCTGAATCCTGATTGGATTAAAAACAGCAAATTTATATCTGACATATTTTCACGCCTAGATGTGAAAAGGCTTTGCTGGGGCCGGTATCATGAGAAGCTTGACTATAAAACCCACGACGTTAACCTGTCAAAATCAGTCGACATTGGAGCGATTAGCTGACAACCTCGTGGCAATGTAAAGAAAGAAAATTCAAGAAGCCGACCCGGACGCAGGGCACGTCACGGTTTCATTCGACCTCTTCTTCCAGTTTTCTTTTCATATTTTCACTCCTCGCCAACCCGGACGTAGGTTACGCCACAGTTTCATAGACCTATTCTTTCAACGTCTTTTTCTTCATTTTCACACCACGCCGCTAAAGAGGACAACACAACAACCAAATGATCGTGTTAAGTACCCAACTCGTTTATTTGTTTTGCCTTCTCTTCCTCTCAACCTGTTGCGACCTACTAAAAAGAGGAAGGAACAAAGACATTACATTCCGCTGCTACACAATCATGAACGCTAAACTTCTGTGGATATTTTTCAAATACCTACATTACTACTACGAACAATTTTAACTACAAAACTGCACGCATTTTCTCAATGAACATTTTCCTTCTCCCAAATAGGTTATAGTGTTCAGTTAACGAATTTCACTTATATTTTTCTTCTTACATTTTTTCATTCTGTAAATAAATTTTTACTTTAATGTACACAAAGTATTTTATCCTTTATGGGGAAGCACAGCTATTCCTCAGATAATGGACTCTCCCTCCGATATTAATAAGAGTTAACAGGAAGTTCATGTTTATAGAAGTTTTTTAGACTTCTATAGGAGTTCAGTAGAACTACTAGGCAGTTGATGATAGTCGGCAGTTAGCCGAATACTAAGGAGTCAGCTTTCAGTGGAAGATTACCAAGTTCCTAACATTTTGGGTACGTTAAGTCGATTAGCAACCGACAGAGCATGATTATATCCTTCAGTGCGAAAACTACTCCACAACACCCAGTCTGCATCCAACCTTCTGAAATTTAAATTGTGGAGACTTGGGATGTGTTTGACACAAGGCCAATTAACCAAGCATAGCCGAGGCCCCTACAATACCAGTATATGAATAGAGTATTGAGAAACAGGAACAGTTGGTAAAAAATAAAAAATAAAAAAAAACGAGTACTGGACTGTTACGCGATGTTTGTTCTCTTATATGGCAGTGAATGCTGGACATTCTCATCAAAGTTGAAGGAGAAACTAAAAGCAACAGAAATGTGATGTGGGCCAATTATTTATTTGATATCATAGTATTATGTTGCAAAATATATTTGCCTACGTTATTAACGCACCTAAAATCGACTTTGATGATCATGAAGTCTGATGTTATGAGAAAATTTGCTAAATGTGACATGAAAAACGATTACCTTCGCTGACCATCAAACAAGCTTGAAACGCATATGTAACAATGAAAATCCTTCATTCTAATTTATTCCTGCAATTAAAACGGGAAGACAAGGGATTACATATGAAAAAAAAAATGAAGTTCTCTGTTTTTAGGTTTGATTGATTTACGCTACAATGAAGTAGGGTTTCAAAAATAAGCCTATAAGTGAGCACTAAATCCAAGGTTCTTGGCTACATTAAAAGGACAAGAGATCCCAAAGCCAGTGTGATGCTTTCTTTCTTTTAGGTACCTTCACTTTTTCACGGGAAAAACAGTATAGCGTAATGCAAAACGCCACAAACTTAACTTAATGTTGATATTATTATTAAGAGGAAAGATCAAAGATGTTTTTAATTATTTTTTTTTAATTTTTAATCCTTTCTAACACGTTCAAAATTTTGGTTAGTATTCTTGTTTTGTTTACGCCATCGTCTTCTACAAAGTTTAACATTGATTTTTTTGCGCTTTTTTTTGCTGTTGAAAACACATTAATTTGAAAATTCTTGTACAAATCAAATAATTGTCTGATTTTAATGAAATTTTCAGAACTTATTCACAAATGAATTAAATTATTTTTGAAATGTTTCTTTTTAGAAAATATTGATAAAAAACTTTTTTTAATTGTTTAACCCCACTTACTTAATTTCATTAAATTTTACACAGAACCTTCACGTTTAAGGAATTTGTTTTTTTGTTAAAAGTAGGAGTCATTAAAGATTGCAAATCACCAACTGTTTTTTTTTTTTTTTGTCAAATTTGTACTATTTAACTGGAAATCTGCTCTGAATTGAAAAATAAAGAATCCAATAAAACTATGACATTACTTAATTAGAAAAGTTTTTAATTGTTTTTGTAAATAAATAATATTAAGGATATTATTGTCTGAATAAATAAATTTTTTCTGATGAATAATGAATTTTTACAAGAATTTTTTCATTTTTTTTTTACATTTTAATTATAATAATTTTTAATAGTTTAAAATCATGTAAAATTCTGTATTAGCACGTTTATTGAATGTGATATAATAATTAATTGGAAACAACATTTACGTGTCCAAATTTGCAAAGATTAATAAACGTAGTTATGTTATTTTTTTTAAAAAGTAATAATTTAATTTATTATATTTTTACCTTATTTTCATGTATGGTAGACTGAAAGTGCTATTATTATGAAACGGTTACGTAATTTAAGAGTTTTGTCCCTTCACTTAGATTTTCCTTTTTTAATCATATCACCCCGAGCAAGGCGGTAACGCCACTGATGTGCAGGGGCTACGTAAGAGTGAAAAGATTGGAAAAGAGAAAACCGGAAACCACATCCTAAACAGAGAACAAGGGATGAGCCTCTTCACCTGTTTAATAGACGTGGGTGGAGTGTGAACCGGGCGATAATTTAGTCTATCTACTCCAATTGAAAAAAAAAAAAGAGGGAGAGAAAAAGGAGTGACAAGATTGGAAAAGAGAAAACCGGAAACCACATCCTAAACAGGGAACAAGGGATGAGCCTCTTCACCTGTTCAATGGATGTGGGTGAAGTGTGAACCGGGCGATAGTTTAGTCTATCTACTCCAATTGAAAAAACAAAAAAATGTAGTGAAAAGATTGGAAAAGAGAAAACCGGCAACCCCGAGGCCACATTATGCTGCAGGCTGCGCCAGTCTCCATCCTACACATCCTGCTTCCAGCTTCGGCCTTTGGTTAGGGCAGCTTTCATGGACTTTTTTACAGTGCGCATAAAGTGTTCTGTTTCAGCATTGGCTTGAGGCCATATTGGTGTTATTTTTCTGTGCCTGAATCAGCTAATACATTAAACGTTTGGTGGCTATCGCCAAAAGATACATTGAAGCAAGGAAGGTTTTTCCTCTTACCTATATGGAATACATATTCAGTGTCACCGCCGCTGGTTGAGTCCCGTTGATGATCCTCGATGCAGTTCACCGGTCGTCGACGGTTCTCCGTTGTCTGTCTTCGTCATTTAGTCTTCTGAAACAGACAGAGATAAAACGCCCCATCTCCGGCAATAGGGGCATTGGTTGTGGAATGCATGGCAAGACGTTGGTCCCCGTTCATGTGGGTATTTCCCATTGCAATTTCTGCACCTGTTTTGCTGGTGAGGGTTGCGTGGCCGTTGCTGTTCATACGAGACTTTGTTCACTAGTGCAGTGGTAGTTCCAGTAGCGACGTTGGCGTCATCTAAGCGCATCCGTTCTAAGTGTGTTGCCATAGTTTCTGTTGTTCTGGTGTAATTTATTATGTCGCTTAAGGACATATTTGAGTTCATCAGTCCTTTTTGGCGGACTTTCTCAGATAAACAGCCTGTTATTAGCAGGGAATGAAAATTGACGGTTTGGGACCTGCGTACAACCTGTCATCACCAAATCAGTCACGAATCTGTCAAACCTTCGATCAGATGAACACAACCAATCGTTAATAATTGGTTGTATATTACTTTTTTATGCTATAAGTAATATTTCTTTTTAAATCAGCTTAATTTAACTTCCAACTTTCTAATTTTACTAAAATGAAGTGTCGGAAATTTTTTTAAAATCGATAAATTTTTGTTTGTTTACAAAGTTCTTAAAATTAAGAAAATGGTCGTTTTTAAGAAAATTTAAGAAATTGAAATTAAATGTGATTTCAAATCTATATAATTTCTATCTGAAATACACCGGAAATTTTTACTGAATGGAAATAATAAATTTAATCATTGGACTTTTAATTAAATTTAAAATGAAATCTTCAAGAATGTCTTTTAATTTTAAAAATTTCATTTTAAAATCAGGTATCGAAAATTTATACTGAAAAGCTACTTCCTTCTCTCACATATAAATTGGTTTTATCAATAGATATTTTTTTTAAATTCAAAAACATCTCTGCGGACTGAACGGAATTCAGAACCCTGACAAAAAATTATTAAATCGTGAGACAAGGTTGAAAAGGGTTATTAAAATGATCATCACTGATTCTAATACGTTTGTGAGCGGAAGGGAAAAAAAAGCAAGAGGAGAGGAGGAAGAGACATGGTCTGTTTTTAGTTTGTTTATTTACCCTACATAAAGCAGGGCTTCAAAAATAAGTCTATAATAGACTCATTAAATCGTTCCCGGCCACGGAAATCTTTAGTAAAAGGCGAAAGACTTATCCGCAATTTTGACCGGAACCTAGCGATCTAAATAACATGCACCAATGAGTTATTATAACCTCTGCCGACATTGCGCTGGTGACACTCTCTATGTTTATTAGAATTACAAATTATCCTAGCAATATTTCCGCAGAATATTACAGTAGTTTAAACTTATTCTTTATTTAAATACGTTAGCTTGTAAAATCTTCTTAAAGCTGATTTAGAATATATCCAAAACGTTGCATTGATCGCTTTGTCTTCAAAGAAAAAAATATAACCTTTTTGTGTCGGTACATATCCGGTCATCACAATAAAAGTAAAATTTTATTCGATGTTAAACTTTTACGACAATTTTTTAAAATACAAAATTTAACATTAGATTCTTTTCTTTTAAAAGTTTCATTATTTTTAAAATTATTTCAGCCGTTTATAGTGGGAGAGGTGGAAGGCAAGTGTGTCCACCCGGATGAGAGCCCGAAATTTCGTTTCCGGTTTATTGGTTTTAAATGTTACGACTCGATTTTATTCGATTTCAAAATTTTACGACAATTTTTAAAATACAAAAGTTAATATTTAATATTAGATTCTTTTCTTTTGCTAGTTCTTTCATTTTTTTAACATTCTCCACAAAATTACTAATCATTTAAACTTTAATGAAACGATGGCTGATAAAAAAAACAATTAATTAATACAACCACCAAAAATGCAACGCGTGTGTAGTTTTTTTTTTTTTTTGTTTGTTTACGACATCTTTATTCGTTACAATAATAAATAATTATTCAGAAATATTAATCAATTAATTTGGCTATGAATAAAATATTGATACATCGCAAGAAAATTCAGCACATCAACGATCATAACTCTCCACAGCTTCCCTTTTCAAATCTCTTTTTTTAAGAAAGACAGAGATGTCGAACGGAGGAAATTTTCTCTCTAAACAGCAAAAAAATTTAGACATTTAATGAGAGAAATTAAAACACTTTAAAAATTACTTCAAAATTCAGTTTGTGTCAGACATTTATTTTGGTAGAAAGAAAAATAGTAAATGTGAAGTTTATTAAACTTTGTAAAAATATAACATTTTTGGTTTGCAAACACTTATGACGAAAAATAAACATTTGTTTGTAGCAATTGACTTGAAATGAGGAAAATGTAATTTTGTTTTTAATAAATATAAAAAATAAATACAAAGGTAAATATATATATATATATATATATATTTTTTTTTTTTTTCCTTTTTGGTTTATAAAATGATTATATACAGAGAAAACTAAGAGAATGATTTTGTAACAGTAATGGATACATAAACGGAAATGGAGTCCAGACAGGGGTTTTCATCGACTGACATTTTTTGCCGTTAAGATTGAAAGAAGAAATCATGTTTTCTTCAAAAAATATAAACTTTTTTTTAAAATTTAAAGTGAATCTTTATTTTGATTACTTAAATTGAACACACATACTTTTTCTGTCTTCCCATATTCATAAATAGCAAACATAGTTCTACGCAGCAGGGCCGACCGGTCTAAGCGCCCAGACTCAAGGAAGTAATTATACCTTATTGGCACATATTTTGGGATGTTGTGGTGCAGTGATGCACCATATCGACTCTGAATGACAAATCAGGCAACCGAGTTCGAATTTCAGTTGAATTCGTTGCATTCACTTACGCACAAATACTCTTGGGAAAGGTATTAATCCGTCTCTTCCCTCCAGTTATGGGTTAAATAATAAGACAGATTGGGTTCTATAGCATCCAGTCTAAGGCAGAAAGCAACGACAATCTACTGAAGGATAATTTTCTGCCCTGTTAGTCATGTCTCTTTTCAGACATGATTGCCCATAGATTGTATCACGTATGTCACTTAACTGATTGATTGTTTCTTATATTCAAATGAAAATCATTTCCACAACAATGATTTAACATTGCCTGATGACGAGGTAAAATCTCTAAGCACAGAAATTTCCTCGGCGCAATGTAAACTATATTAATTTTTAAAAAAAAGCAAATTTCATTCTATTATGCTCTACAATATATGTTGTATAGAGCACTTTTATAAAAATAAAAAAAAAAGTAAATGCCGGAGAACTCGATATCCATATTTTTTTGTGTTTATGTCTTAGTGGGAAGTGTTCTAACAGAGGAATGAAAGGGCAACACTGAGATCCAAAAGCGTATTGTTGCGGCAGAAGATTATCCCGCAGTGGGTTGCCATTGCTTTCTGCGGTAGACTGGTTGCCAGCCGAGGCTATAGAACTAAATCTGTCCTGTTTTTAACCCATAGCTGGCGGGAGAAAATATTGATTATGTTATATCATTATGTTAATAAGTAGTAGTTAGTGGGGATCAGTTTATTACTTCATAACAATAGAAAACCGATCCCCGATTTTATGCCCAGTAGAATCTTTACTTATGATTCCGACTATTATATTCAGTCACCCAGTTAAGCGCCATAAGTGATACACGCTTGGGTGATCATGTCTCGAAAGAGACATGACTGACTGGGCAGAAGATTATCCCGCAGTAGGTTGCCATTACTTTCTGCGGTAAACTGGTTGCCAGCCAAGTCTATAGAACCTAATCTGTCCCATTATTTAACCCATAACTGGAGGGAAGAGACGGATTAGTACCTTTCCCAAGGGTATTTTCGCGTAACTGAATGCAAAGAATTCAACTGGAATTCGAACTCGGCTCCCCGATTTCACGTTCCGAGCCGGTATCCATTACAGCACAACGCACATCCTAATGAACAATAATAATCTGTCAGAATTGTCAGTAATTTTTCTGTATATAAGCAGCGAATGTGTTGGTGTGGTTTGTAAATTAATTTCAATTTATTAATTTACAAAAAGTAAAACATCAAAAAATTAATTTTTCTACTTCTAAAACTAAAGATATTTTTAAATATATTTTTGAAGGCTTTTTTTATCTGAAAATATATATTTTTTTAAAATACAAATTTGGTTTGATTAGAAAATTAATCAATATTTTTAAGTATTTTTATCGAACGGATTATTTCCTAGTTATTTCTATCTTAAATGTTTTGTTAATTAGTCACCATGAATTCAACTATTTCTTCATCGTCTGCAAAATCTTTTAAACAACTTACTTCCAGGCTGATAATGCCACCTCTTGAGATAAGACAAAATTCAACATGAAGTCAAATTGTTCACTTAAAATGCGCCATTTTTAGGTGTACCGTAAATAGATAGGGTCGTTGGGACACCACACATAAGTGTGTCTAAGGCAAAACAGCTTCACAGAGCTCATGCAGCTTCGGGGTGGCTATCTTTTCCTGCAGTGGTTGGCCACCAAGTCAACAAAACCATGTCAGCTAGACTATTAAAACCATTTCTAGGCGAAGAAATGAAGTATTCATACCTTTGGGAAAAGTATTTTTGCGAAAATGAACGAGCGATTCCATGAAACTGGCTGCTACTCTAAGGTTGGAGAGTATAGTCTACCCTATTATTTAACCCATAGCTGGAAGTTGGAAAGAGCTGCTAGCTTTTCGATTAATCTTTAGCAAGATCATTAATGAGTTTAAAATGTTAAACACTAAAACAGAATTATCAATGAAAATGAAGTAAAACAGTTTAAAAACTGACTTTATCTGTCATCTCTTCTCTCTATCTCTCTTTATCTCACTCGCTCTCTCTCTCTCTCTCTCTCTCTCACACACACACACACACACACACACAAAAAAAAAAAAACACTAAAACACACAAGAGATTGATACTACATACGGTCCCAAGACCTTCTATTAAAGGATTTGAGGAGCGTATAACCCGGATGTGCGTTGTGGTACAGTGGATATCGGCTCGGAACGAGAAATCGAATCGAATTCCAGTTGAATTCCCTGCATTCACTTACGCGCAAATACCCTTGGGATAGGTATTAATCTGTCTCTTCCCTCCAGTTATGGGTTAAATGACAGGACAAATTGGCAGCCAGTCTCCCGCAGAAAGTAATGGTAACCTACTCCAGGATATTCTTCTGCCCAGTCAGTCATGTCATTTTTTTTATAATCATATCGCTCCAAGCAAGGCAGTTTACTGCCACTGTTTTGCAGGGGGTTACATAGGAGGAAAGTTATGAGAATTAATGACAGGTTATAGGAGTAAAAGAAGGATGAGAATACTGATGAGAGTGGAGTGGACGGAGAAAGGAGCATGAGAGAGAGAATGCAGGTTTGTGAGATAGGAGATGACTATTGACTTTACATTTAAATTGTTAATGATTGTAGCTGTCGATGAAGCACATAAACAAAAGGGAATTCCACGGGTGAGAAGTACGAGAAAAGAAGCTGGTGAAGTAGAATTTGCGTTTACATTTTATTGGTTTCACAGTAAAAGGGTGGGACCTATTTGCTAATTCATATATAGTGGGCACCAGTGAGTTAAGCTCGTCGGAGCAGAAGCCGGGAAAGTATTTGTAGAAGAGACACAGGGAAGCCACATTGCGCCGGTGAAAAAGCGACTGTATCTGAGCTGCCAAATCGGGATCAATCACAACAGATTCTCCGTTGGATTTTGTCAAGGACACCCAGGTGGATAGCAGGAGCACCCGACCAGATATGGCAGGAATATTCAATGCACGGGCGGAGGGTAGATTTGTATATGTTTAGGATAGACTGGTCCTGCACAGAGAACCGACCTTCTTAGCAGCGGATTTAGCTATGGATTCTATATAGTCATTCCACTTGAGGTTTGTTGTGAGAGGTAACCCGAGGAGGCGCAGTGTTTTGCTTTCAGGGGGAGTAATGGTCCATGCTAATGGTCGGGCTGGGGTAAGAGCGATTGGCTGTGATGGTTAATAGATAGCAACTTTGTTTTGGGAGCATTAATAATTACGAGCCATTTCTTACCCCAGTCCACCACGGATTGGAGGTCCTTTTCAAGCTCGACAGCGAGGTTTACTTTGTCAGCCTCGGCGGATTTTTGATCGAGGCGAGAGTAAACCATAGGGTCGTTTTTCGAGACATCATCGCCCAAACGTGTATCACATATGGCACTTAACTGACTGACTGAATATAATAGTTGGAAACATAATTAAAACCTCTACTGGGCACAAAGTGGGGGATAGGTTTTTATTGTTATGAAGTAATAAACTGATCCCCCACTAATTACACTTAATATAATAATGTAATATAATCTATCTCTTCTCCCTGCAGCTATTAGTTATATGGCAGGACAGATTGGGTTCTATAGCCCTGGCTGGCAACCAGTCTACCGCAGAAAGCAATGGCAATCTACTGCGGGATAATCTTCTTCCCAGTCAGTCATGTCTCTTTCGGAACATGACAGTCAAAGTGTGTATCACGTATGGCACTTAAATGACTGACTGAATATAATTGTTGTAAACATAATTAAAACCTCTACTGGGCACAAAGTGGGGGATAGGTTTTTATTGTTATGAAGTAATAAACTGATCCCCCACTAATTATACTTAATATAATAATGTAATATAATCTATTTCTTCTCCCTGCAGCTATGAGTTAAATGGCCAGACAGATTGGGATCTATAGCCTTGGCTGGTAACCAGTCTACCGCAGAAAGTAATGACCACTTACTGAGGAATAATCTTCCGCCCATTCAGTCATGTCTCTTTCGGGACATGATCGCCTAAGCGTGTATCACCCATCGCACTTAACTGACTGACTGAATATAATAGTTGGAAACATAATTAAAACTTGTACTGGGCATAAAGTGGGGGATCGGTTTTCTATTGTTATGAAGTCAAAAACAAATCCCCCACTAATTACTACATAATAATTTAATACAACTCTTCCTCCTCTAGCTATGAGTCAAATAACAGGACAGATTGGGTTCTATAGCCTTGGCTGGCAACCAGTCTACCGCAGAAAGCAATGGCAACCTACTGCGGGAGATCTTCTGCCCAGACAGTCATGTCTCTTTCAGGACATGATTGCCGAAGCCTGGCACTTAACTGACAGACTGATAACCCGGGATGGTAGCCCATATTAGGGTACCAGCCATGGGAAAATTATAAACTCTCAAACAAAAATCAAAACATTATGAAAGTTATAAAATACATGTTATACTAAAAATATCGTTTTTATTTCCATAAAAAAAATACCAGCAATAGATTTTTGTAGTGAAAATACCAACGGTACATCTTATCGTAAAATTCATTGTTGGAACGAGTTGCCGTGTATTAGTTGCTCATATACATTTCCTTCTGTGTAAAATGAGTCCAATGTTGGGTCTGAAGAGACGTCCGCAACCACCGTATAGTAGAGTAGAATGGTTCAGAAGATGGAGAGCGCTTTAGCTTTTCTTTAGGCTCTCTTTGTCTTTTCTACTTGCCTTCTAATATTTTTGAAGGATGTTGTTTTTTCGCTATCTTCACAAATTGATTCTTTCTCAAGCTTTCGTCTCCCATTTGACCTGATCGAAGTTTTAGCTGATCCTTGAATCAATGATGTGGGGAAAAAGAAAAATCTTTGAGCATGAAAGCTTTGGCTGCGAATTGTTTGAGATGGTTTATGGGTCATCACACATACTTCAGCTGAAAACCTCTAACAACCCATAGTAAAATTATCATTGTAACGGGAGCGATTGAAAGGTTTATTTCTTCCATTTACTGTTCTTCCGTTATGGGCATTTTTTTTTTAATCATCTCACCCCAAGCAAGGCATTCCACTGCCACTATTGCGCATGGGGCTACATAGGAGAAGGTAAAGAGAAGGAGTGGTTAGACATAGGGAATGTCAGGAGGAATGAATGTTTGACATAGGGAATGTCAGGAGGAATGGGAGCAGGTTAGTGTGTTAGGTGTCTATTGACCTTACAGTTAAACTCCTGGAGATTGTATCCGTCGGGGAAGCAATCGTGTGGAAGGGAATTCCACAGTCGGGAAGTGCGAGGAAAGAAATTGTTGGAGTAGAAGTTGCGGTTGCATTTTATCGGTTTCACTGTAAAAGGGTGGGATCTAGTTGCTAATCTAGTATCTCGTGAAAATTCGTATTTAGGGGGCACCAGTGATCTAAGTTCATCGGAGCAGAAGCCGTGAAAGTATTTATAGAAGAGACACAGGGAAGCCACATCGCGACGGTGGGAGAGAGACTGCAGGCGGTCTGCCAAGTCGGTATCTATCACATTACAGACCCTCCTCTGAACCTTATCGAGAAACCCGAGGAGAATAGCAGGGGCACCCGACCAGATATGGCAGCAGTATTCAATGCACGGGCGGATGGTAGATTTATATATGTGCAGGATAGATTTAGACGGAAAAAAACTTCCGGGCCCTACACAGAGAACCAACTTTCATAGCAGCGGATTGTTATATCCATGATATAACAACACTGATTTTTAACGAACGGGACAGAACGAAATGGCTGAAAGGAAAATGAATGACAAACATACATTTATATGCTATGACATACACAAAACTATACGTATACATATTTACAAGTGTCTCATGTTGAGAAATATATATATATATCACATATCCACATAGAAAAAGCAAAGTATAAGTAAGAAGCAAAGGAAAGTTAGAGATACATCTGACCTGGAGAAGATATTTTTAAGACTAGATGTAAGGATGTTTCCTGAAGACCACGGGTCTTGGATGTGTGCAAAGCGTAGCAGATATCGACGAGCCAAGTTCAAATTTCATTTTAAACTATTGCATTCAGTCAGTCAATTAAGTGGCATACGGGGAACAAGTTTAAGCGATCATGTCTTTTAAGAGACATGAGTGACTGGGTAGCTTATTTACCTGCAATAGAGTGCCATTACTTTCTGCCGTAGATTGGTTGCCAACCAAGACTATAGAACTCAATCTGTCTTGCCATTTAACCAATATCTGGAGGGAGAAGAGATTAATACTTTTCCCAAGGGTATTTGCGCATAAGTGAGTGCAACGAATTCAACTGGAATTCGAACTCAGCTCGCCGATTTCTCGTTCCGAGCCGATATATCCACTGCACCACGACGTACATGTGAACTACTGCGTTCACAACTCTCTAATAGCATTACGAAATGCATTATTTCATTTCTGTACCAGACAAAGAAAACTGGGCCTTAGAGCTGCAGACTGTCTTGTAGGGTCTGCTCTGAATTCAAATCCTAAGCAGCAACGGAAAACTTATCACCAATTCTTGGCAATTCATACTCATTAAAAAAGGACATGAAGATATTAAAAGAGACGTACCCCAGAACAACTGTCCAAATGATTTTTGAACAATGTGTTGGAATACATCTCTTTTAATACCATCGTGTCCACTCAGGACGTAAACAGATTCTTTCATTTACTCTCATTCTCTTTCAATCTTTGTACAGCAGCTTATGATATTTGAATTATTTTTACTAATATAACCCCAATCAAGGTGAGAATGACAGGGAGTTACAGGGAGTGAAAGTGAGAGAAAAAACTGAGTATAGGGAGGATTTAGGAAAGGGCAAAAGATGAACGGGATTCAAGAGGATAGAAGATGGTGATTGGCACTGCATTTAAATTTATTTAATCATTTCACCCCAGTCAAGGCGTGAATGCCACTAGTACGCAGGAGGTTACAGGGAGTGAAAGTGAGAGAAAAGACTGGGTATAGGAAGGGTTGATTAAAGAAAAAAAAGATGAACGGGATTCAAGAAGATAGAAGATGGCGATTGATGTTGCATTTAAATTTATTTAATCATTTCACCCCAATCAAGGCATGAATACCATTATTACTAGTTTGCGCAAAATGACCTTCATTTCACCATTTGGTAGGAAGGATTGAATTAAAATCAAGCATTCGTCTTGTGATACTGTAGGCCTGGAGGTTGCAAAAGAAGACTAGTATGCTAAACCCAGTCAAATGCCTTGCAACATACTAATGATCTCTCTTCTCTGCAGCTTCAGACACGAGCTCTTCTAAATTGTATTGTTTCTTGCGTCTGATAGCCAATTGCATGTAATCGATTGTATCTTTTATCTATTGTGTTTGTTGCTTTCGAAATATCGACAATAGCCAGAACGGTTGGAAGTCTTAGATGAGTAGCTTGGAATTTATCCCCGAAAAAGAAATACTTCCTCAAGCATCAAAGCTCAAGGGAGGGGGAAAAATTGAAATAATGAATGGGAGAGAGTGAAACAGAAAGTAAGAGACACACAGAGAAAATGGAGGAAAGTGTGATAGAGATGTCACACTGGCCGGCCGCCTCTAGACGTTTACGGACGCCGAATGACAACGATGATGCCGAAAAGTCACCAGTTATGACAACGCTTTCAGACTGCTACTCGTGATGATCTTATCACAGTAGCTGGTTCTCAAGATGTCTATTACAACAACGAACTCACTGTCCACGCTGTGTTCTTTTGATCTCAGAAAGTCACATTGTGTAAACCCGATAGCCGTATTTCTACCATATCCAGACCAGACACCTGTGTACACCCGTGCCAAAACAAAGCAATTACGGCACGGCACCAAAAAAAAAAAAAAAAATCAAATAAATGAACAAGCTCGAAGATGCCCGGATGAGTTACGAAAGAAAGTCTTTATAGAAAAAAATAATAATTAATTACAAAAGCAGAAAATACAAATGTCGAAATTCAAGTTTACAACGGAGAAAGGATTCGTTTAAAAATATCAGAGCTTTCAATCTTCAAATACAAATAAGTCCTTTCGAAGTTTCATTAATAATATCAGAGTTACGACGACTGTACAAAAGAGGGAATGAATAAGTTAGAGATACACAGTGAGTGAGAGAGAATGATACCAAGTCAAGTTTTCAATGGTTACTTCACCTTTTCAGTTGTTCAGTGTTTTCTCTGTTGAAAATTGGCCTGTTTGTGAAGGAAATTTGCCATGGTAGCTATAGCACTTCGAATATAACACCGTTTTGAGATTGATTGAATAACCGATTGATTCTTTACGATTTATCAACCCTTTTTGGTTTGTTTGAAGCTGAAACATATATAAGATTGCACATATAAAAATCAACAAATCAACCATCCGTCCATGCAAAGAATACTGTTGTCATATATGGTCAGGCGCTCCCGCTGTTTGTCTCAGTGTTCTCGACAGGCTCCAAAGGAGAATCTGTAATGTGATAGATCCCGACTTGGCAGCTCGACTCCAGCCACTTTCTCATCAGCGGGATATGGCTTCCCTCTGTCGATTCTACAAATATTTTCATGGCTTCTGCTCTAACGAACTTAAGTCACTGGTGCCCTCACTACAAAGAATTTACTCGTGCAACCAGACTGGCAACAAGGTCTCACCCATTTACAGTTAGATCAACAAAATGCAGCCATCAATTCTACTCCATCAGTTTCTTTTCCCGCACTTCCCGCCTGTGGAGCTCCCTTCCGTATACTTGCTTTCCTGATGGCTACAACCTCCAGGAATTGAAATGCAATGTCAATACCCATCTCTTATCACTTGACTCCAGTTCTTTCTACAGCTTTCCCCGTATATTGTGTTCTTTTCCTTTCTCTCTACCTTCACAACTGTCTTCACGTCTGTGTTTCCATCCTTCTCTTGCCCTTTCTCTGACACCCTCTGTAACTGGTTCGTCTTTCTCTTCACTCTCCTCTTGTCTAAACTTTTACTCTTATGTTTTACTCTTATGTAGCCCCTGCACATCAGTGGTAGTACCACCTTGTTTGGGGTGAAAAAAAAGTGATTCTGTTTTTTTGTAAGTGAATATTACATATAACAAGTGAATATTACATATAACAAGTTTACTTTAAGAATAACAATGCTTTTTCCTTATACAAGACCAAATATTTAATCCACAGCTGGAAAAGTAGATTCATTCTTACTTTTCTCAAGTGTATTTGCATGTAAGTTGGTTCAATGTGTCATGCTAGAAAGACAATTTTTTCTCGCTAGAATATACCATTCATCCTTGCTTTAAATATTGCTACCACATCTGGGCTGGTTCTCCTGATATGTATTTAGAGATTCTTGATAAAATCCAAAGAAGAATCTGCAATGTTATTTTCCTGACCTGGCATCTCAACCTCAGTCACTTTCACGCTGATGTAATGTAACTTCCCTCAGTCCTTTTTTATAAATAATTTCATGGAAACTGTTCTGTTGAACTTAAATCTATAGCATCGAGATTTTATGAATTTAAGCCCAGTACTAAACTGGCGATAAGTTTTCCTCTTTTTACTGTTAAAATGGCAAAATATATCCGTACAATTTATGCCAATAGTTTCTTCTCTCATGCTTCTCACTTATGGAAATTTCTTTTGGATTCCAAGTCAAATTTGATCTTCAAAAATTTAAATACAATATAAATTGTTGCCCTCTAAGTTCTTAATTCCTACTCTTTTCTGCATCCGACAGCAAGGCCTCTAATTGGAAGGTTGTGAGAAGCATGGAACCATCTCTTAATTGCTGTTGTTCCCAGGTTCACCCTGACCCGGAGTGGTCCCAGCTATGTGTAAATAGTTGACCCCCAAATTGGTGTCAAAATGTTATGAAAGTATTTATCAACAAAACTTTTGTGAATGAAAACTGTTAACAACAAAACTTCATTGAATGAAAAACGTTACCAACAAAACTTCATTGAATGAAAAATGTTACCAACAATCCCCCCCCAAAAAATATAAACAAACAAAAACAATAAAACAAATAAACTAAATAAAAACAAATCAAAATGGTTTTCAGCATTAAATGACCTAATGAAGGTTGATATGCTGGTTAAATGAACCAACCAACCAACCAACCAGCCAACCAACCAACCAGCCAGCCAGCCAGCCAGCCAACCAACAAACCAACCAACCAACCAACAAACCAACCAACCAACCAACCAACCAGCCAACCAACCAACCAACCAACCAACCAACCAACCAACCAACCAACCAACCAACCAACCAGCCAACCAAACCAACCAACCAACCAACCAACCAACCAACCAACCAACCAACCAACCAACCAACCAACCAACCAGCCAACCAACCAACCAACCAACCAACAAACCAACCAACCAACCAACCAACCAGCCAGCCAACCAACCAACCAACCAACCAACCAACCAACCAACCAGCCAACCATCCAACCAACCAACCAACCAACCAACCAACCAGCCAACCAACCAACCAACCAACCAACCAACCAACCAACCTACTCTTTTACTGTTCCCTCTCCTTAATTGTGTTTGTTTCTCATATTCTCTAACATTCAGTAACTCTCTTTCATCTTAGTTGATTTATTGCCTTGCTTAGGTGAAATTCTTTTTAGGTAAGTGGATGTAACGAAAGCCGTTTTGGGAAGGATTTTTACAAAGTCAGACAGATTTGTTCCTTTGCAGTGTAAGTTTTTAATAAATTCCTCATCACATGAAAATATATTTTTCAGATATTCCAAGTCGATCTGAACAGGACACATTTTTTTTCTCTATCATAGTTCATTACATGTTTTATATATACATGTAATGTATATATAAAACATGTGGATGTGCATTGTGGTGCAGTGGATATCGACTCAGAACGACAAATCGGGGAGCCGAGTTCGAATTCCAGTTGAATTCTTTAATTCACTTACACACAAATACCATTGAGAAAGATATTAATCCGTTTCTTCCCTCCAGTTATGGGTTAAATAATAGAACAGATTGGGTTCTATAGCCTTGGCTGGCAACCAGTCTGCAGGATAATCTTCTGCCCAGTCAGTCATGTCTCTTTCGAGACATGATCGTCCGAAGCATGTATCATGTATGGCACTTAACTGATTGAATATATATATATGTATATATGCTTATATATATATATTCTAAAGGTGGGCATTACAAGCTCCAACTGCCTATAGAATGCATCCGTGGCATGCGTCACAAATAGCCTCTGACAACTAAGAACAGGTCCAAGTCAAAGAATGAACAAAAGCGGGAAACTGCATAATATAGATGGAGCTTGACAGCCCAAGAAAACGGTCTATCTAGGGGAAGGGAAACCCTGGTTTCAAGCCTCTGCTGCTTTCCAGTCTTATCCAAATCACAGAAAAGGCTATAGAAAGTGTTTGGCTGTCAATATTGACCACATTCCAGCAACTCCTATAGCCAAGCCGGACCCAAATGTAATAGGCTGTATTCCTTTGTGTTTGAGTTTTGTTTAACGGCATATCAACAACTCTGTGGGTCATTTTATGCCAAAAAGATGGGGTTTTAATGTATTTTTTTTAAATGTTCGTTTATAGTGAGAAGGTTGATTTAGTCAGATTTTAATGAAATTTTTATGTTTTTATTCTTTTTTATTTTAGAAAACTGAAAATATCTTCTAGTTTTGTATTCAAAATTGTTTTGCTGAGAAGAATTTTTTTCTTCAAAAATGTGTTATGGCAATAATTCTTTCTGCAAAAATGTATTGTTCGTAATGTTTTTCCTTCAAAAATGAATAGTTTTCTATAAAAGTCTATTTTTACGTACACTACCTGACATAATTATTAGGTCGCCTCAGTTTTAAAAAAAAGATTATATATTTCATACTATTTTTAGTATTTATTGCCAAGTGGATAATTCTAAATGAAAATGGAATGGTTCTTTTGTTATTATTACTTTCCAAAATTTTACAAGGCAAATAGCGACAATTTACACATCGCACCCTGTAGATTTGCTATATGCATACACTACCGGCCATAATTATTAGGCCACCCCAGTGTTTTAAAGGAAATGGTGTATTTCGTACTATTTTTAGTATTTATTGCCAAGTGGATAATTATAAATGAAAATAGAATGGTTATTTTTTTTTAATACTGCCCAATAACTTGTGCATCAAATGAACTGTTCTGGTGTCCAGTTTTTGTGCTCTCTTCCCCATGCTAGTCTCTTCTTCTTATTGGCTGGACGAAGCAAAGGCTTCCTGGCTGCCTTGTAAAATTTTGCAAAGTAATAATTACAAAAGAACCATTCTATTTTCATTTAGAGTTAAAAAACAAACAAACTTGGGTAGCCTAATAATTATGGCCAATAATGTATATATTTCTATAAAAGTATATTTTTAAAATTTCATAGTGTTTTAACCCAGTTTAGGGGTTAACTATTTGTCCGTAGTAGGGACCCAAACAGGTGCTACTCAGGGTGAACCTGAGAACAACAGCAATTAAGAAGTGGTTCTATACGCCTCACAACCTTCCAATCAGAGGTCTTGCTGCCAGATGCAGTTTACCGTCATGCCCAGGACCATATATTCCTTTGAATATTGTCAGTATGGCCGAAAAGTGGAAGTGGCATGCAGTGTGAGTAGCTCACGACCTCCATATACCATCACGCTGGTCTGCACCCACCACAATGATCACACCAGTTTCACCACTAAAGGACTGAATTTTGACCAAACAGGGTGCTACCTTTATCTCAGAAGATAAACACAGGCTTTCTTATATATGTGTGTATGTGTGTGTGGAGACAGTGAGACAGTGAGAAAAACTATAAACGACGCCCGCTAAATGCCTGTTGATTTCGGCTTCTTCAGATCAGAATAAAAGTCAAAACTGTGTGTAAGGAAAATGTCTTGTAATTCTTTAGGATAATAGGATCAATAAAATAAATTATCTCATTCGATTTCAGGCAGTATGTGTCATGCTTGAACGCAATATTCAAGTTTGAAAATTTTATTCAAAAGTGAAACAGACTGTCAAGTACAAAACAGTCTCCACCCATAAGCATTGCTGAGAGGGTGAAGATAATTAAAATAATAGTGGTGTCAAAGAAAAAGTCGTCCCCTTGACAGTCAGTTATTTTGCAAGCACAATAGTTTATGTTTGAAAAAAAAAACTAAATATTCTTACAGTTCAAGACATGTTTTGGTTTGGAATAACCCACAAAGGGCCGGTAAGCCGTAAAAAGTAAATCAATGTTTTAAAATAAAATTGATATTAATAAATTGATATTGTTAAAATATATATTTTATATCAGTATTGCGTTAATTAATATATTTTACTAATTTCAATTTATAATACCATTCTTTTTTATTTTTTTAATCTTTTCATCAACTAATTCAAAAAATAACTCAGTCAACAACTTGTCTCATGCTGAGAAACAGTTAAGGCCATCGTTATACTTGCTGATGCTGACATTTTTTTTTTTTCATTTTTATCAGGAACCAAAAGGAATGGCGCCTTCAAGAGATTCTTCCAAAAATACTGTCCTTGTTTAGCAAAACGATCAACTGGTAAATTATTTTTTCTCATAAAAACTTGTCATTACGACAAACACAGTGAATCACTTCACTGGGAAAAGGCTTCGATATCTCCTCACCAAAAATAATAACATAGCTTAACATGTAATTAAAATAAAGCTGTAATTGCAGTTAGGATATCAGCAGTGGAATGGACAGATCAAAGTCCATACTGCTTGTCACTCAGGAAGTAGTAACTACTGAGATGGTCAACAATTTTCTCGTTAATTATAGCTTCAAAGAGTTTGCTGATGACACCAACAAAACTGACTGGTCTTTACCCTACCCATGACATGCATTTCACTGCTGAGTTGTTCTGATTTTGTGTGCTTTATAACTTGGTTACAGAGAACATCACAGCAAACAATGGAACAATTTTTAAGGAAAGTACATATTCTTCACTTAGATTATAAGCCTGAGTCTTGTAACTGAAGCATAAACAAAGCAATTTCTAAAGACCTAATAGATTAGATCTATTTTTAATCCAACATTTTAATTACTTAAGTTATTCATCATCCTTTGACCAACCAATGGTTGATTGAAAATTCATCAACAATCTCACTCGGCACAAGCAATGCTATACTCAGATTTCTCCTATCCATCCTGCAGTCTTGGGAAATTGGGTGTGAATACATCAGTTTTCACTGATACAGTGCTTCTAGCGTAATGCCAAAGGGGCAAGGGAAAAAACTGAAAAAATAATTCAATCCCACAAAAAAATTTACTTCGCACTCAGATAAAAAAATACATCTATCCACCAAAAAACTTCACACCCAACTAAAAAATAATTCCATCCCACAAAAATCTAAATCACATTAAACAATTATTTCAATACCACAAAAAATTTATTTAGCATCTAACTAAAAAAAAATACTTCAATCCCACAAAAAATCTACTTCACAACTAAATAGAAAAATACTTCAATATCACGAAAAATTTATGTCACAAAACAAAAAAATATATTTCACTTTCACAAAAAATACTTCAGTCCCATAAAAAATAACCTTCACCTACAACTAAAAGAAATGTACTTCATTCCTGCAAAAAATCTATTTCTCTCAGACCTAAAAAAATTCTATTTCACCCACACCTAAAAAAATTCTATTTCACCCACACCTAAAAAAATTCTATTTCACCCACACCTAAAAAAAATTCTATTTCACCCACACCTAAAAAAATATTCTTCACCCTCAACTAGAATAATTTACATCATGCATGCAAAAAAAAAATCATCCACAAATAAAAAAAGTTTCAAACATAAATAAAAAAAAACTTCAATCCAACAAAAAAGTACTTCACCTAAACCTAAAAATATCTACCATACCTGCAATTAAAAAATATATATATCATCTATAACTATAAAATCTTTACTCACAATTAAGAAATCCACTTTACCGACAAAAAACTTCCCTCCCCAAAAAAAACAACTTCATCCACAACTAAAAAAATATACTTCACCAACACAAAAGTATCAAACTACACCAACTAAAAAAATACTTCAACCCAACAAAAATCCGTTTCAATCTCAAATTAAAAACGACTGTTTTGACAAATCTAATACTCCCACAACTAAAAAATATTCTTCACTTCAACAAAAAATCTACTTCATTTCCCCAAGAAAATCTATTTCATCCTAAATTAAAAACTACTTCAATCTGACAAAAAAACCTAATATACCTACAACTAAGAAAACATCTACTTCACTCTACAACAAAAATCTTCTTGACCCACAGCTAAAATAAACTTTCACCCCTCCAAAATATCTAATTCACCCAAAACTAAAAAAGAAATCAATTCTTTTTTTTAAAAAAACAGGTAAAAAATAAAAGCTTCAAACCCAACCAAAATTAAAAAAACAAAAAAAAATATTTTTCAACACAGAAAACAAACTGCTTTGCTCAAAACCTAGAAAAAAAATTAACAAACCAAAAAAAAACAATTTTTTTTCATAAAAAAATGGATGAAAAATTTCTACTTCACCCACAGATTAAATTTTTTTTTTTTTTTTTCAACAGTCAAGTCATTTTTGCTTTTCTTTATTTTTCAGGTAGGTCCATTTTTACAAAACTGTCTTTTACCAAAACCTTCTCTCAATCTGTTTGTTTTGGTAAATTTTCGTTTTTAGGTACCGAAGGCTTTCCCCCCCTTCAAATTTATCCAAAATAGCATTATTTCTGTGCAAATGTATATGCTGAACTCAAATCAACAATTATTTATTGAAGAAATTTACCTTTATTCATCTTAACAACCAGAAAAAAATTAAACTTCATCTCGCACTTTTTGTCTCGTAACTTTCACGAAGTCATGTAATTAACTGCAGAATGACTTTCGGCGTTGGTGCAAATTACAGCCTATTTACTTCCTGTAATGAAAGTAATACGCGTAGAAAAAAATTGCGTATTACTTTCATTACAGGAAGTAAATAGGCGGAAATTTCAGTAAAGGAAGCAAATAGGCTGAAAATAGACTGAAATTTGTTGCCCTACACCGAAATTAATTCAGCAGTTAATTACATGACTGCATTAGAGTTATTGGAGACAAAATGTAGTTTGATTTTTTTCTGGACGTTCAGATCAATAAAGGTAGGTTTCTTCAATAACTAATTGTTGATTTGAGTTCAGCATATACATTTGCACAGAAATAATGCTATTTTAGATAAATTTGAAGGGGGAAAAGCCTTCAGGACCTAAAATGAAAATTTACCTTTGTTTTCAGCTCCAGAAACAGTGGTTGTTCCTTTATGTCCTGCAATCAAATATTCCTCCACATTATACCGTCAATCCACAGAATCTGAATCATCTCTTCAATATTGCCTGCTGCCAATGGAAACAAGAGTCTAAAAAGAAATCAAGAAAAACAAAAAAAAATGTACATATCTACTACCTTTTGGTTAAATCAGTTTCTTTTTGACTGAAATATCCCACCAATATTTTATCTGTGATGTAAATTAACAAAAAATATTTCATTATCACTTTATTTCAAATCATTTTCTGATTTCCAAAAAAGGCAAATTATAAAAGTTATGTAAAACTATAACTATTTGAAAGTCATTGTTTTAATCACTTCACTCCAAGCAAGGCAATAAAGTAACTAAGATGCAAGGGTTTACTGAGCATAAAAAATAAAAAACACATTATCAAATAAAGAGAACAATAAAAGAACAGGAATTAAGATAAAAGATAATGATTGATATTGCATTGAAATCGTTGAGGATCAAAATTGACTGGAAAGCAAGAAGCCAGAAGAGAATTCTACAAGCAAGAAGTGCTATAGAAGAAACTGTTAGCATAGAACTTACAGTTATATCTAGCCATTTCAGCTGTAAAACTGATGAGACATTTGCACCAATCTAGTACTGCTCTTGATTCTTAAAGTCTAGTTATCATTTCAGAAAATTCATCAGATCAATTATCATGAAAGTATTTGTAGAATTTATAGAAAAGGTACAGATCAATTCTCATAAGAATATTTATAGAAATTATAGAAAAGGCACAGATCAATTATCATGAAAATATTTATAGAAATTATAGAAAAGGCACAGATCAATTATCAAGAAAGTATTTGTAGAATTTATAGAAAAGGTACAGATCAATTATCAAACTCCACCCACATCTATTGAACAGGTGAAGAGGCTCATCCCTTGTTTCCTGTTTAGGATGCAATTTCCGGTTTTCTCTTTTCAAGTCTTTTCACTATTTTATTTTTTTTTCCAATTGGAGTACATAGATATCGCCTGGTTCACACTCCATCCACATCTATTGAACAGGTGAAGAAGCTCATCCCTAGTTTCCTGTTTAGGATGCAGTTTCCGGCTTTCTCTTTTCCATTCTTTTTACCCTTACGTAGCCCCCTGTGAATCAGTAGCGTTATCGCCTTGCTTGGGGTGATATGATTAAAAAAAAGAATGTTTATAGTAATTATAGAAAAGGCACAGATCAATTATCATGAAAATATTTATAGAATTATAGAAAGGCACAGATCAATTATCATGAAAATACTTGTAGAATTTATAGAAAAGGTACAGATCAATTATCATGAAAATATTTATAGAATTATAGAAAAGGCACAGATCAATTATCATGAAAGTATTTGTAGAATTTATAGAAAAGGTACAGATCAATTATCATAAGAATATTTATAGAATTATAGAAAAGGCACAGATCAATTATCATGAGAATATTTATAGGAATTATAGAAAGGCAAAGATCAATTATCATGAAAGTATTTGTAGAATTTAGAGAAAAGGTACATATCAATTATCATGAGAATATTTATAGAATTATAGAAAAGGCACAGATCAATTATCATGAAAATATTTATAGAAATCATAGAAAGGCAAAGATCAATTATCATGAGAATATTTATTGTAATTATAGAAAAGGCACAGATCAATTATCATGAAAGAATTTATAGAATTAATAGAAAATGTACAGATCAATTATCATGAAAATATTTATAGAATTATAGAAAAGGTACAGATCAATTATCATGAAAGTATTTGTAGAATTTATTGAAAAAGGTACAGATCAATTATCATGAGAATATTTATAGAAATTATAGAAAGGCAAAGATCAATTATCATGAGAATATTTATTGTAATTATAGAAAAGGCACAGATCAATTATCATGAAAGTACTTGTAGGATTTATAGAAAAGGTACAGATCAATTATCATGAAAATATTTATAGTAATTACAGAAAAGGCACAGATCAACTCTCATGAAAATATTTATAGTAATTATAGGAAAGGTACAGATCAATTATCATGAAAGTACTTGTAGAATTTATAGAAAAGGTACAGATCAATTATCATGAAAATATTTATAGAATTATAGGAAAGGCACAGATCAATTATCATGAAAGTATTTGTAGAATGTATATAAAAAGGTACAGATCAATTATCATGAGAATATTTATAGAATTATAGAAAAGATACAGATCAATTATCATGAAAATATTTATAGAATTTATAGAAAGGTAGAGATCAATTATCATGAGAATATTTATAGTAATTATAGAAATGGTACAGATCAATTATCATGAAAGTATTTATAGAATTAATAGAAAAGGTACAGATCAATTATCATGAGAATATTGATAGAATTATAGAAAAGGCACAGATCAATTATCATGAAAGTATTTGTAGGATTTATAGAAAAGGTACAGATCAATTATCATAAGAATATTTATAGAAATTGTAGAAAAGGCACAGATCAATTATCATGAAAATATTTATAGTAATTATAGAAAAAGGCACAGATCAATTATCATGAAAGTACTTGTAGAATTTATAGAAAAGGTACAGATCAATTATCATGAAAATATTTATAGAATTATAGGAAAGGCACAGATCAATTATCATGAAAGTATTTGTAGAATGTATATAAAAAGGTACAGATCAATTATCATGAGAATATTTATAGTAAATATAGAAAAGATACAGATCAATTATCATGAAAATATTTATAGAATTTATAGAAAGGTACAGATCAATTATCATGAGAATATTTATAGTAATTATAGAAAAGGCACAGATCAATTATCATGAAAGTATTTGTAGGATTTATAGAAAAGGTACAGATCAATTATCATGAAAATATTTATAGTAATTATAGAAAAGGCACAGATCAACTCTCATGAAAATATTTATAGAATTATAGAAAGGCACAGATCAATTATCATGAAAGTACTTGTAGAATTTATAGAAAAGGTACAGATCAATTATCATGAAAATATTTATAGAATTATAGGAAAGGCACAGATCAATTATCATGAAAATATTTATAGTAATTATAGAAAGTCAAAGATCAATTATCATGAGAATATTTATAGAAATTATAGAAATGGTACAGATCAATTATCATGAAAGTATTTATAGAATTAATAGAAAAGGTACAGATCAATTATCATAAGAATATTTATAGTAATTATAGAAAAGGCACAGATCAATTATCATGAAAATATTTATAGTAATTATAGAAAAGGCACAGATCAATTATCATGAAAGTATTTGTAGAATTTATAGAAAAGGTACAGATCAATTATCATGAGAATATTTATAGTAATTATAGAAAAGTCACAGATCAATTATCATGAAAGTATTTGTAGAATTTATATAAATGTACAGATCAATTATCATGAAAATACTTATAGAATTATAGAAAAGGCACAGATCAATTATCATGAAAGTATTTATAGAATTTATAGGAAAGGTACAGATCAATCATCATGTGAATATTTATAGGAATTATAGAAAAGGTACAGATCAATTATCATGAAAGTATTTATAGAATTTATAGAAAAGGTACAGATCAATTATCATCAGAATATTTATAGAAATTATAGAAAAGGCACAGATTAATTATCATGAAAGTATTTATAGAATTTATAGAAAAGTTATAGATCAATTATCATGAAGGTATTTATAAAATCTATAGAAACGTTATAGATCAGTTATCATGAAAGTATTTATAGAATTTATAGAAAAAACAGATCAATTATAATTAAAGTATTTATAGAATTTATAGAAAAGGTACAGGGAAACTACAGTTTTATGGTAGGTAAGTAACTGAAACTGAGATACAATGTCAAGACCTGTAATATTGCAGATTCTTTTTTTTATTATATCAAAAATATCTAGATACACAGCAGAACCAGACCAGAAGTGGCAGCAATATTCAATGCGAGGACAAATAGTAAACTTATAAATATGCAATGTAGATTCTTGTGAGAAACATTGTCTAGAAATAATACACCAACTTTCCTAGCAGCTGATCTAGCAATTAATTCAATATAATCTTTTAATTCATGTCAACAGAAAATGTTAGTCCAAGATGGCCCATTGAATCCTTCTCCTGACTAAAAGCAAAAAAAATTATTGATTCTGGAGAACAAAAACAAAATAATTGCTGTCAATATGCAAAAGTTGAAAAAAAAAATCCTAGTTTCATATGGATTTTTATATCAAAGAAGTTTCATAACTTAGAGGGTGAAGTAGGATGCTACAGTCAGTCAATCAAGTGCCATACATGATACACGCTTTGGGCGATCATGTCTTGAAAGAGACATAACTGACCGGGCAGAAGATTTTCATGCACTAGGTTGCCATTGCTTTCTGTGGTAGACTGGTTGCCAGCCAAGGTTACAGAAGCTAATCTGTTTTTATTATTTAACCCATAACTGGAGGGAAGAGACGGATTAATATCTTTCCCAAAGGTATTTGTGCATAAGTGAATGCAAGGAGTTCAAGTGGAATTCGAACTTGGCACTCCGATTGGTCATTCCAAGTTGATATCCACTGCACCACAACGCACATCCTAGGCTGCTAAAACATGACTGAAATTGAAAGAGTTTCTCATAAGTTAATTATAAAATGGCAATAAATAAACATTAAGCTCACAGCGATGAAACTGAGTTGGACACTAGGGAATATATATCAATTAACCAGAATTATAATTTAAAATCAGGATGCACGGGTTATCTTAATTTTAAAAAACATCTATTTTAAATGATTTTCATTCCAATGTCATATTTTTTGAGATGAAGAATTATTTCTATCCATCTTACGAACATTTCTCTTAATAATAATTTTAAAATAATTCATCAGACAGTTATTTTATTTACAGTAATTGGATTTTGTGATTACCTTACCTAGTTTCCATTGTTTGATACCATGCTTCTAAAATATGGCACTTTTATTGTATTGTGGTCACCATGTATCCTTGGTTTTTTGTCTGAGATCAATGTGTAGTATCAGGATGAACACAGATAAACTACATTTCATATCTCAATTGTATCTCTGTCTTCAGACAAAGTGCAACTGAAAATATTATTAAGAGTTGCCCACAGCAGTACATCCCACATTGCACTAAAGATTGGGGAACAGTAATAATACTGATGCAAGTGCAACCAACGTTTCTTAAGGCGGGGTTATTCTTGGACCTGTCCTGGATGCAAGCACTTGGTTCTTTTTAAAGATAATCACAACTAAATCTAAAATTTTATATATTCTTTCCCCTTCAGTAAGATTAGAATTTTACCTATCATCTGGTTAATATTCCTTCCCAGTTTTTGAACAGGAATAGAGGTTTATCCTTTGTTAAGTTACAAAACAGGTCATATTGTACTCTGTTTCATGTCTATGATGACTTGGAATTAGCACTATGCACTAGTTACTTTATAACATGAACACTTGGGACAGACATTCCGCAGAACAGCAGACAATATAGGATGTACAAGGGGGCATTCAATAAATAAGGTGAATTTTTCGGTATAAGGACTTCTAATACAGATAGAAGCTTACTTTTTTTTTATTTTTCAATGTAGTCTCCCAGCAGTGTCACACACTTTTCCTATATGTGCACAAGCTTCCATATTCCCTCAGCATAAAAATCTTTGGACTGATATCTCAGCCAATCGCTCACAGCACTTTTGACTTCATCATCACTTTCAAACTTCGTGCTTCTTGTGAATGCTTTCAAGGGACCAAACAGGCAAAAGTCTGAAGAGGCAAGGTCTGGGCTGTAAGGGGGATGAGGGAGCAGTTTCCAACCCAACTCATTGATGGTCTGCACCAATTGGGGTGTTGTGTGAAGCCTTCGAATAGGCAAGGTGATCATGGACAATTTTATGTGCTGTTCCAACAGATAGGCTCAAAGTCCTCCACTGTCACCCTTCTGTCAGACTGAATGAGGTCATTGACTGATTCGATCACCTCAGGAGACATCACTTCTGTAGGCCTCCCAGGCCTGTCTTCATCCTCAACACTGCTTCATCCTTCTTTAAACAATTTAGCCCACTTGTAGACATTTTTGTGGCTGAAACATGCGCACCATACACAGTTGACATTCTCCTATGAATTTCAAAAAAAATTTTAAAAAGTAACCTTCTATCTGCATTAGAAGTCCTTATACCAAAAAATTCACCTTATTTATTGAATGACCCTCATATGTCTATTAGCTGAAGTGTTAATCAGGGTTTAGCAAATGGTGCTTGTCTCTATGCTAGGTCTACTGAGGAAGTTGTCAGAACTTAAAACATGCAGTGATTCATTGTCATTTCATCATCAAGTGTTGTTTTACAATGATTGACTTCATTCTGCAGGAGTTGATGACCAACCATTTTTGTCCATATATGATCTGTCATGCCTAATTTCAATATCATTCCCTGGAGTTCATATTTTCAATGTTCTTCCACCCTATCTTCTTGGAAGCAGGTAGTTTTTCTGTTTTACTAGCCACAATGGCCAGAATTATAAAAAGATGAAAATATGTCCATTTTGCTTTTATTTTCTTTCCTCTCACTTTCATCCTTTTCTCCTTGCTTTCATTTCACTGAAGCAGATTTTTAAGGTAAGCAATGTCAAGCCTGATCAGTACCTAGATGGTTGACCAACTTGGGATGTCAGCTACAGTAAACTTTGATATGCAGAGGGTATGTGGGAAAACAGCTCAAAATTGGAAAATGGAAAGCTAAGTTCAAATTCCGGTTGGGTTTGTTATATTTGCTTATGTGCAAATACTCTTAGTAAAAATTGCAGTATGAATCCACCTCTTCTTTCTCCAGCTATGGGTTAATTCGAATTTAATAGATTTATTTCATTTTAATGTCATTTTCTTTTAGATTAAAATTAAATTTCAGTCTTATAATTACTAAAATAAGTGTTACTTCTTTTTTATACTTTTTTATTATTATTATGTATGTTTATTCTGTATATTTTTCTTCCCTTCTTCCTCAAAATGAAAAAGAAATGGTCCATTACAATGGTAAACCATAACAGACATGCACTGAAAGGAAAATGCAGAATTAAAATGTGTTTCTTCGAATTGTTTATAATATTGTCAGGCATCATTAACTTTAAACTTGAATTTCTTTCATCACCACTTGAACCTAATCATCGTGGATCAGAAATAAAGAATTAACACTTGGTGAGACCAAAACCCTTTTTCTTCAAGATGCCTACTCATCCAATTAAGTTGTTTTGTTGCCTGGAACACAAAAGCCTCCAGATGTAAAAAAAACTGCTCTTGGTATTTGAAAAAAGATGGGAAAAAAAGAAAAAAACACAAACCTGTTTATAATTATTCAAAAAAGTTTAATTGTAAAAACTAAAATTGCAACTTGAGAGAATGGCGGTTTAAAACATTCTAATAGATAACCAGAAATATACTTTTATGACTTATTCCTCCTCTTCTATGTGCCCTGTCCCTTCAGGACGCAGGCGATCATGGCTTTCCACATCTCCCTATCTGGTGGCTCTTAGCACGCTTTCTCCTGTTACACCACACAACCTTAGTTCCGTCATCCACCTGATCATGTCCTTCAAATATGTTATCCATTGCTTTCTTCTGTTTCTTTTTCCCTCTATCTAGCTTGTTAGTATTAGGTTCTCCAAGCCCTCTTTCCTCATTGGATGTCCCATGAACTTTAGTTGTCTCTTCCTGATGCTCAATATTAATTTCGTGTTTGTTTTCATCCTCTCCAAAACCTCATCATTGCTCACTTGCTCGATCCATGATATCCGCAGCATCCTTCTGTAGAACCATATTTCAGTTGCTTCAAGTTTTTGCAACATCTTTGATGAGACTGTCCAGCATTCACTGCCATATTGAAGAAACTTTATGATTAGGAATCTCAAACTAAAATTCTATTTTCAATATAACTAATGATTTTGAATACAGACATAAAGATGTTAACAAAGCATAAAAAAGATACCATATTTATCTTGGTAGCCTAATTAACAACAAACTTATGACTATTCAAAACTGGTCAGTTTACGGTGACATCTGTTTATATTTCACTTGAATAATGTGTTTATTTCAAGATCTTTCTACAAATATTTTCATGGCAACTGCTCTTATAAGATTTCTTTGTAAAGCCAAACCAAATAAATCTAATCTTGATACTAAATGGACATGCACTGTAAAGCAACAGATATTGGCCCCAAATGAGAAATCAGATGAACTGTTCTAACAAGCTTTTTTCTTGGTGAACAACCACATGAATTTAAGTATGATACTAGATGGACATGAATTACGGTGCAAAAGATATTGGCTCCAAATGAGAAATCAGAGAAACAGCTCTGATGATCTTTTTTCATGTTGCACAACCACATGAATTTAAGCTTGATACTAGATGGATATGCATTGTGGTGCAAAATATGTTGGCTTCTAATAAGAAATAAGAGAAACTGCTCAGATGAGCTGTATTCTTGATGCCCAACCACAAGAATTTAGGTTTGATACTAGATGGGCATGCATTCTGATGTAACAGATGTTGGCTTCAAATGAGAATTCAGATAAACGGCACAAATAAGCTTTTTTGTTGTTGGCCAACCACATGAATTTAATCATGATACTAGATGGACATGCATTCTGATGCAACAGATATTGGTCCCAATTGAAAAACCAGAGAAAGTGCTGTAATGTGTTTTTCATTCTTGCCCAACTACATGAAATTAAGCGTGATACTAAATGAACATGCATTATGGTGCAACAGATATTGGCTCCACTTGTGAAATCAGAGAAACTGCTCTGTTGATTTTTTTCTTGTTGGCCAACCACTTGAATTTAAGCGTGATACTAAGTGGAAATGCATTGTGATACAACAAATATTGGCTCCAAATGAAAAATCAGAGAAACTGCTCTAAGATATTTTTGTTGCCCAACCACATAAGTTCAAGTGAGATACTAGATGGATATGCACTGTGATGCAACAGACAGGGGCTTCAAGTTAGAAATCAGTGAAACGAATCCAATGAGCTTTATGCTTGTTGCTAAACAATATAAATTATAAGCAAGTAAATAAATACACATGCAGTGTGGTGCAAGAGATACTGGCTCCTATTGAGAAATCAGATGAACTGTTCTGATGAGATTTTTCGGTGCACAACCACATGAATATGAATAGGATACTATATGGACATGCATTATGGTGCAGAACATGTTGGTTCCAAATAAGAAATAACAGAAATCACTTTGCAGACATTTCTGGTGCACAACCACATGAATTTAAGAAGGATACTAGATGGACATGCATTATGGTGCAGATCATGTTGGCTCCAAATAAGAAATAACAGAAACCACTTTGCTGAGCTTTTCAGTTGCACAACAACATGAATTTAAGAAGGATACTAGATGGACATGCATTATGGTGCAGATCATGTTGGCTCCAAATAAGAAATAACAGAAACCACTTTGCTGAGCTTTTCTATTGCACAACCACATGAAGTAAGCAGGATACGAGATGGACATGCATTATGGTGCAAAACACGTTGGCTCCAAATAAGAAATAACAGAAACAACTTTGCTGAGCTTTTCTGTTGCACAACCACATGAATTATAGCAGGATACAAGATGGACATGCATTATGGTGCAGAACATGTTGGCTCCAAATAAGAAATAACAGAAACCACGTTGCTGAGATTTTCTTGTGCACAGCCACATGAATTAAAGCAGGATACGAGATGGACATGCATTATGGTGCAAAACATGTTGGCTCCAAATAAGAAATAACAGAAACCATTTTGCTGAGCTTTTCTGGTGCACAACCACATGAATTAAAGCAGGATACAAGATGGACATACATTATGGTGCAAATCATGTTGGCTCCAAATAAGAAATAACAGAAACAATTTGCTGAGATTTTCTGGTGTACAACCACATGAATTTAAAAAGTATACTAGATGGACATGCATTATGGTGCAGAACATGTTGGCTCCAAATAAGAAATAACAGAAACCACTTTGCTGAGCTTTTCTATTGCACAACCACATTACTTCATGTTCATCTCGTATCCTGCTTACTTCAGCAGGATACGAGATGGACATGCATTATGGTGCAAAACACGTTGGCTCCAAATAAGAAATAACAGAAACAACTTTGCTGAGCTCTTCTGTTGCACAACCACATGAATTATAGCAGGATACAAAATGGACATGCATTTTGGTGCAGAACATGTTGGCTCCGAATAAGAAATAACAGAAACCACTTTGCTGAGATTTTCTTGTGCACAATCACATGAATTAAAGCAGGATGCGAGATGGACATGCATTATGGTGCAGAACATGTTGGATCCAAATAAGAAATAACAGAAACCATTTGCTGAGATTTTCTGGTGCACAACCACATGAATTAAAGCAGGATACGAGATGGACATGCATTATGGTGCAGAACATGTTGGATCCAAATAAGAAATAACAGAAACCACTTTGCTGAGCTTTTTTGGTCCACAACCACATGATTTAAAGCAGGATACAAGATTGTGCAAAAAAAGTTGGCTGCAAATAAGGAATAACAGAAACCATTTTGCTGAGCTTTTCTGGTGCACAACCACATGAATTAAAGCAGGATACAAGATGGACATACATTATGGTGCAAATCATGTTGGCTCCAAATAAGAAATAACAGAAACCATTTGCTGAGATTTTCTGGTGTACAACCACATGAATTTAAAAAGTATACTAGATGGACATGCATTATGGTGCAGAACATGTTGGCTCCAAATAAGAAATAACATCAACCAATTTGCTGAGCTTTTCTGTTGCACAACCACATGAATTAAAGCAGGATACGAGTTGGACATGCATTATGGTGCAGAACATGTTGGCTCAAACTAAAAAATAACAGAAACCATTTGCTGAGCTTTTCTGGAGCACAACCACATGAATTAAAACAGGATACAAGATGGACATGCATTATGGTGCAAAATATGTTGGCTCCAAATAAGAAATAACAGAAACAACTTTGCTGGGCTTTTCTGTTGCACAACCACATCAAGTAAAGCAGATCATGTTGGCTCCAAAAAAGAAATAACAGAAACCATTTGCTGAGATTTTCTGGTGCACAACCACAGGAATTAAGCAGGATACGAGATGGACATGCAATATGGTGCAAAACATGTTGGCTCCAAATAAGAAATAACAGAAACAACTTTGCTGAGCTTTTCTGTTGCACAACCACATGAATTAAGCAAGATAGAGATGGATATGCATTATGGTTCAGAACATGTTGGCTCCAAATAAGAAATAACAGAAACTATTTTGCTGAGATTTTCTGGTGCACAACCACATGACTTTAAGAAGGATACTAGATGGATATGCATTATGGTGCAGATCAAATTGGCTCCAAATAAGAAATAATAGAAACCACTTTGCTGAGCTTTTCTGGTGCACAACCAGATGAATTAAAGCAGGATACGAGATGGATATGCAGAACATGTTGGCTCCAAATAAGAAATAACTGAAACAACTTTGCTGATATTTTCTGTTGCACAACCATATGAATTAAAGCAGGATACGAGATGGAAATGCATTATGGTGCAGAACATGTTGGATCCAATTAAGAAATATGAGAAACCACTTTGCTGAGCTTTTCTGTTGCACAACCACATGAATTAAAGCAGGATACGAGATGGACATTTGTGCAGAACAAGTTGGCTCCAAAGAAGAAATAACAGAAACAACTTTGCTGAGCTTTTCTGTTCCACCACCACATGAATTAAGCAAGATACGAGATGGACATGCATTATGGTGCAAAACATGTTGGCTCCAAATGAGAAATAACAGAAACCATTTTGCTGAGCTTTTCTGGTGCACAACCACATGAATTATAGTAGGATACGAGATGGACATGCATTATGGTGCAGAACATGTTGGATCCAATTAAGAAATATGAGAAACCACTTTGCTGAGCTTTTCTGTTGCACAACCACATGAATTAAAGCAGGATACGAGATGGACATTTGTGCAGAACAAGTTGGCTCCAAAGAAGAAATAACAGAAACAACTTTGCTGAGCTTTTCTGTTCCACCACCACATGAATTAAGCAAGATACAAGATGGACATGCATTATGGTGCAAATCATGTTGGCTTCAAATAAGAAATAACAGAAACCACTTTGCTGAGCTTTTCTGGTGCACAACCACATCAATTATAGTAGGATACGAGATGGACATGCATTATGGTGCAAAACATGTTGGATCCAAATAAGAAATAAGAGAAACCACTTTGCTGTGCCTTTCTGTTGCGCAACCACATGAATTAAAGCAGGATACGAGATGGACATTCATTGTGGTGCAGAACATCTTGGATCCAAATAAGAAATAACAGAAACCACTTTGCTGAGCTTTTCTGTTGCACAACCACATGAATTAAGCAGGATACGAGATGGACATGCATTATGGTGCAGAACATGTTGGCTCTAAATAAGAAATAACAGAAACCACTTTGCTGAACTTATCTGGTGCACAATCACATGAATTAAAGCAAGATACTAGATGGACATGCATTATGGTGCAGATCACGTTGGCTCTAAATAAGAAATAACAGATACCACTTTGCTGGGCTTCTCTGGTGCACAATCACATGTATTAAAGCAAGATATGAGATGGACATGCATTATGGTGCAGATCACGTTGGCTCTAAATAAGAAATAACAGAAACCACTTTGCTGAGCTTCTCTGGTGCACAATCACATGAATTAAAGCAAGATACGAGATAGACATGCATAATGGGGCAGAACAATTTGGCTCCATATAAGAAATAACAGAAACCACTTTGCTGAGCTTTTCTGGAGCACAACCACATTAATTAAAGCAGGATACAAGATGGCCGTGCATTATGGCGCAGAACATGTTCGCTTCAAATAAGAAATAACAGAAATCTTTTTGCTGAGCTTTTCTGTTGCACAAACACATGAATTATAGCAGGATACTAGATGGACATGCATTATGGTGCGGAACATGTTGGCTCCAAATAAGAAATAACAGACACCATTTGCTGAGCTTTTCTGTTGCACAACCACATGAATTAAAGCGGGATACTAGATGGACATGCATAATGGTGCAGAACAATTTGGCTCCATATAAGAAATAACAGAAACCACTTTGCTGATCTTTTCTGTTGCACAACCAGATGAATTAAAGCAGTATACTATATGGACATTCATTGTGGTGCAGAACATGTGTTATATAGTGACAGACAACAAACACGGGTATATATATAATAATATGACTTTATATTTTTATTGATGACGATGAACCGTGCAACCTAGTGAACAGAGAGCGAGAGCGCGCTTCTAAGGGTTGACGGGCTGACGGGGGGAGTGTCGTCGTATCTGTTGCTCCTCTGGTCTGGTCTGTCCGGACTGTCTCGTCTCTCTGCCTGAAATCCGTGCGCCGAGGTCTTTTATAATCTCCAAACCGGTACTTCCGGATTTTGCCTCGCCCACGCACGCCCACGTAATTCTCGGAGACACCTGTTCTGTCTGCCTCTTGTAGCCATTTCCGCTACTGCCGGAAATAAGGTCAAACAAACATCCGTTCCTTTCAACGACCGGAAAACACCCCTCTTGCATCAGCCTTTCCTCGGGTGGGGCCAGGTTGTTATATTACATTCCTCGCCCACCCATTTTCCAAAATGTTCACCTAAGAACATTTTAAGCGCAACACACTCACTCTCCTCCCCATGCCACACAAGCCCGACAATTGTATAAAATATGTGCACGCCAAAACAACAAAACATGTGCATGCCGAAACAAAAACAACAACAAAAAAACAATATATAGGGGAGCCTACATCGGCAACCCGACAATGTTCGTGTCCATCGTAAAAATTGTTCTACCAGCTCGATGTTTCATTGTTCTTTTTTTTTCTTTCTTTTCTCCTCCTTTTTTTTTTTTTTTTTTTATATCCATTTTCACAGAATTGGGCAAAGTTCTTAAAAATGTTCATTTTCTTTCTCGACTCTGTCCATAAGCGTAGACACCCCGATGCATAACCACGTGATTATTAGGCGGTAACCGCGCCCTAGTTTCCAACTAACATCGAGTAAATGACCTTTGACCAACACCATGCGTGCTTCTGCTCGAGTTTATTGTTACACATGTAACCTCATTTAATTTAATTTAATATCAAACATACTATGTTTGAACACAGAAAAAATTGGCCATTATCTGCCGTACATAACATTCATAGTCTGACCGAGAAATGTTCAATAGAAAATGAAGAAAATTACCCTGATTCCAACGTTAATCCGCATGCAATTTACTTGTGGAGGATTAGAGGTTTCATCTATATTAATTTAGTTTTAAAAAAATGGACCCGTGACTCGTAGTTCCTTTGTTTGTACAATGTTTTCCATTCCCTGAACTACTTCCTCTGGATTCGAAACCAAGCATATCTGATTTGTTGACATCTCTCTGTTTAACGCAGAGACATTTGAGTGTTGAACACCCGTTGACCCCGGAGTACTATTCACAACGGATAACTCAATTTCCTTTTCCGAAGCACTGTTGCTTCTTTTACACTTAAAAATCCGCTTCCTGGCTATTATTCCCAGGATTATTATTACGCCGACCACGCCAGCAATGACTCCTATCGTCAACCTCTTCGGGAGTTCTTCATATCCTTCACTAAATCTCTCCATATTTATCTGTTCCAAGGTATTTACTAGTTTTCAGAAATTAATATATCTTCAAAAGATATTTCCCAAGTCACATAAATGAAAATTCACAGAGGATGTTGAATTGATGGGAACCTGCACAAAAGCATAAAAGTGAAGTACTTTTACGTAAATAAAAATAAGTTTTAGATTTTAATTTAATTTTCCCAAATCTCCCCAAATAATCCGATTCCACCATATTGATAACAAAATATCTTTTCAATATCTGACTCACATCGCGAAACACTGAGACGCGGGTGAATGTTTTAAGAATATATATAATCGGTGTATTCGCAAAGAAATAACCAAACAATGCAGTTGTTTTCAAGCAACGATGTTGAGATATATTTATAATTGGCGATTTTGTTGGCTGTTGTTAACTGCATAATTAAAAATACACTTTAAAACTCTCGATAACATTTAAGTCATTTCTATGCTGTAGAAATGTCACGCAAAACACAAACATTTTTAAATTTTGACAATATCTGTGTAAAGATTACAAATTGACGTTTACGAACGAATTTCGTTGACGAGATCAAAATTAAAGAACCCTTTCGTTTCTCTGATTTTCCTATTGTGGTAGCATTCAGCTATAATTATAATTTGTCAATGTTTACCAATTTTGATTTAGTTCATGCAATACAAGGCCAAATGGAGAAAATGGAGAGGGTCATTTTACGCTAATACTCCAATTGGGGAAAGTTTGTGTACGTAGAACATCGATTGTTTTTTTTTTTAATTCGGCTCGAGTACTGATCAGAAAAACTCAACTATTTCAACCATACAACTGACCTTCATAATCACATTGAGAATAGTTGTTCGTCAATATTTCTATTGGGTTGTCTGGAAAGTTCATGCCGCTTTTTAAGTAAAATTAGGACACAAAACAAAATTATTTCATTAAATATTTATTCTACGAAATATTAACTATTCTCTTGCACAAACCAAAGAAAACATTGTTAAACTCACTTCACATATATGGTAAAATATTAACAAAAAAAAAAACCACCAACTCAGATGCCCCACACCTACAGATAGGCAAATATCTCAACTTTCTTCCTCCCCGTCAACTTTAACACTCCCGTCAACTTTATCACCCCCCGTCAACCCCAACCCTACGCGCTCTCCGCTACTGCTACCCTCCACATATAGTCTTCACCCCCTCCGTTCTACCCTTCTTAATGTGTTTGACACCAACAATCCACATTTCTCAATGGCAAAAGTATGCATTTTTTTTCTAACTGGACTTATTATAAACACGAGCAGAAACACACACACTATCAAATCAATGAGTCATTTACCTTTCGTTGATGTCTATGGTCACTTAGTCGCGCGCTGCTATATATTCTCGTCTTCGTTTTTTCTTTTTCTTCCTTCCTCGCTGTCGTCCGGTTGTTTACTATTTTCGTCTTCTATCCGGTAGTTTTAATTCCGGAATTTTCAATCGTTGCCGTGGTAACTAGCTCGTATCAATCTGTTTTGTTGTTTCAAAACAGCAGGTCACTTAGGCACCAAATAAAAGGTTTGTTGTATATCAATAAACAACAAACACGCATATATATAAAAATATGAGTTGTATCTTTTATTAATGACGATGGACCGTGTAGCCTAGTGAACAGAGAGTGAGAACGCGCTTCCAAGGGTTGACGGGGGGGTCGTATGTTGCTCCTCTGGTCTGGTCTGGTCTGGCTCTCTCGTCTGCCTCTGTCTCTCTCTGCTTCTGCCTCCGTAATCCGTGCCCGAGGTCTTTTATAATCTCCAAACCGGTACTTCCGGATTTTGCCTCGCCCACGCAGATGTTGGCTCCAAATAAGAAATAACAGAAACCATTTTGCTGAGCTTTTCTGGTGCCCAACCACATGAATTCAAGCAGGTTACTAGATGGACATGCATTAATTGCAGGACAAATTGGATCCAAATGAGAAATAACAGAAATCACTTTGCTGAGT